>JABFOX010000743.1:0-15121 GCA_022817665.1 Axea sp. ZL-2020
ACCTGGATGCAACTTAACGCGCTAAATTTGTCATACGTAAATGACGTAGACGTACTTCATTTGTACTCATTAAACATTTCATAATTAGGTAAAAAATTAAAAAACAAAAATCTTGTCATTATTATATTTTAGATAAGCATATTCATCAAAAAGAAAGAATTGCTTTAAAAACAAAGGACTGTTTAAATTTATTAAGCGTACTTATTTCTTCCTTTTGACAGCAAAACAATTTCATAAATATAATGTAACACTGATAAGCTGTATAATAAGGTATCTTATTATGCAGATAAATAAATAGTTAACAAATCTAACATTTTACATATGAATGTATCAAAAGAAACGCAGTTCATACATCACAACACCCCTCAACTCGTATTCGCTACAGTCACAACCAAACTAAATAATCTTGTTATAAGAATGCCTTTAGCGAAGGTTACTGTTTTCCCTACAGCTGTTCGTTCTCTGTTGCGATTCAGTTCGTGAACCTCAACTTGTGCGCATCGCATAAAAATTTACCGGTAATAAACTTTATCTTATCTGTTATTCGGTAAAAAAAAGTTCAAATGAATCATAAAATTGAACTTTTTATTTCATTCACTTGCAAATATTACAATCAAAATCATATTCAGTGCAATTCTGCGAAGTAAAATGATAAAATCACATCGTCTACTTTTTTTCATTTTTATTTTGACATTCAATTAAAATTTGGTACAAAGTGTGCTTTAGATACGCTTTTAAGTTTAGTCGAACGGCCATCAATTTTGCGGGTTTTAACAATTTTTCACAATTTTTCAATCTTTTCTCTGTTACAAAATGAGTAAGAAATGATATCTCGACGAGAAAATTTATGATCCGTTCAACCGAGCCACTCGACTTCCAGCTGTTCAACTTTTTTCGCGCTACTCATGTCCGAAAATAACGATTGTACTCACATTCTTATTTTCATTGAACTGTGTAACACTTTGATTCGACGGTTATCAAACGGAAAGTAGTTCGTACAAGTAAAATTCAATCACAGTAGTGCGTCATCATTCACTATTTTGAGCATCGCTGAATATTTATGTACCCTTGCATTGAGTGTTATGGCAATTTTAGGTTGCAATACAGTTTGAACAGCAAACATTTTAGTACAGCTTGCTTTCTATGTTTTTGAATATTCATGTAATTTCTGGAATGAACAAATAATTTATATGTATAAAAGTAGAGCACTATCATTTCGTGTATAAATACAAGTTTCATTTGTTGCATTTTAATAACTGATTAAATTTTAAATTGCATTTAATCATTATACTGAACTGATATCAAGTAATAAATTGTTGTAATAATGCACAACGTGCCGTTATTCAAGGTGAAATATGGTTGATAAAATATAACTATATATCACCAAATATAAGTTGATATAAAAATTAAAAAAAAAAAAAAATAATTTAACGCTGCATCGAATTCAGTGAAAGTGTGTAATGGCAACTCCATTGAGAGTTAAGTAAATGTCGAAACTCTAGATATATCCTTCACTCTATTGTAATGCGATCCAAAATGAAAATTATGTCATAAAATGTAAAAGAATAAGAATTACCATTAATTTTTCAAATAAGTCGTGCGTTATACATTTGTTTAATGATTATAAATGTTAACGAAATCATTTATAAGGGATATAATAAAATTAATTAATTTTATTTAAATAACTGAAAAATTATAAATAACAAGTAAAAATTACTCCTTAATAAATAATTATGGTATATTAGCAACAAAATTTGTTTACTGGTATTGTTTTTTATCTGTTGCTCTCTATTAAAATTTATAATAAACAATATAAAATAAATAAAAATTAGTACAAAATTTTTTAATAAAATATCAAGAAATAATGAACTACTAATAACACCATTTTTTAAACAAAATTTTTTAATAAAATATCAAGAAATAATGAACTACTAATAACACCATTTATAAACACAAAAGTAATGTTGATTATTAAATTATAATAGTATACATACTTTTAAAATGAAATTAAATTTACGATAATTTAATGTATCCAGAAAAGAAATTTAATATCCTCTGATAAAAAAATATTGATTATGGCATCATATTATGCTAGTAGTAGTATATTCTAATTATTAAAAATGGTATTAATCAAGAGAAATACAATAATCAATAATTAATATTAGCTCTGATAACAGTTATTAAATATTTAAATTTATTTAAAATCTAATATTAATTCTTATAATTAAAAACTCGATAATAAAAGTAAAATAATTATTGAAAAATGAAGAGAAAAACAGTTTTTAACGGTAAGATAACTTTACCAAAATAATGTCGATGAGTATGGAATATCTGAAAGAGATTTAAATTAATCTGTAAAGATTTAACAAAAATTCCAAACATCCAGTTGTTGGAGTATAAAAACATTTCAACTTTTTAGAAATATAATTTCTTTAAAATATAATGAGATTTGAATACTTTTAAAACAGTTTGAAAAAAATCTAAAATGCCTTTTATAAAAGATTATCCTTCTTAAAAATTAAAGTATTCGCTTTACAATTACTCCAATTACACTTCTAATTAGTTAAATATTTTTTTGAATACTTTTTTTAAATGTTTCAATTTGTTTACCTAACTTTAATAGACAATTTCAACTTTTGTTAGACTTTTTCAGGAACTGAATTTTAAGTTTTGTAGAATTTTTATTGTAATATAAATATAATATTTAAGAAAAATTATCTTTAGCAAATAAATTGTTTTAAAGTAAATGAATTTATTTATAAGAATTAAAAATTTTGCGATTATATAATTTTAATGATCAATAATTTGTTATATATTATTAATCGTTGACATATTTTATTTGTGTATTTCTATGCATTTCTGTTTCACTTTTAACTAATAATTTAATTTATTTAAAAAAAATAATAATAAAATAATAATAAAAAAGTTAAAATATAATTCTATATATATGTGTAAAAAGTCGGTTTTCTTTAACCGTTTAGATCCATCAGCTTTTTTTGTCTTTGTTTAGCTGTTTAAACTGAATCGTACAACATTATAAGCGAAAACATCTTGTTCCACATGATTTCGTAAAGTTGAATAGAAGGGACGATTTTAGTGTAATCTGGACCGGTGCTCGTGACAATGAATCTGGGTTTTTGTTCGTAACGCGTGTCTTGGTATAGCATGATACATAAGACGACCTGGCATTGACGTAGCACGCGCCGCACTCACATCTGCGTACTACCGAGAGCAACGCCAGCGGATGCAGGAAGTCTCTCTCGTGATACCGGTTGTCATCAATCCGAGACCCGAGAGGACATTCTCCTTTGTTCCACAAACGAAAACTTTTGTATACTTTTACCTTCTATGCGTATTTACCTGATAGGAGTAGAAACGAAATCTTTCGAAAACACGTTGCACCATAAAAAGTTCATATAAATAACAAATATTTTTAACAATCTTTTGGAAAGTTATTTAATAACTTGTATTTTTTCATTTCTTTATGAAATAGTAATACAATTTGTATGAGTTTGTTAGAAAATATATTTTCAGTTATTTACACTTTGATTTAAAGATGGAAAATAAAATAACTTGATTGATATGGATAATTCTAAACATCTTTATATTTCATTACAATTTATTTTACTTTTAAAAGTTTGTTTACACTTTATATGTTAGTGACATAATAAATACATATTTAGCACACATTTAACATTCATTTAAAAAAATAATATATCTATTGGAAAGTAAAAGGTTTTTTAAAGTTTATTAAATCTTAAAATTTTTCTTTTTACGTACACGTATGAAAGAAACAAAGAACGAATAGTTCATTTTTTATTTTTGTTTATTAATTATACTTGTATGTTAATTACCCTTTTTAATTTTATACTGAAATGTTTAAAAGCTTGAATTAAAGCAATAGTTTATATATAACCACTTTAATTTTATATTCTCTATATACATATATTTTAAAATTTGTTAATCTACTTTATATATTGAATACTTATTTACATCGTATCAGAGATCAATTTGCAGACTTTTAAAACAATCATTAATCCCCATATTACGTGATTAAAAAAATGAAAATGTTCATTAAAGTTTTAACGTTATTGAATATATTCCAGTTTATATTTAAAAAGAGAAATCTCTTTAAATACAGAATATGTGCTTTCTTTAATTTTTTCAGTCCTGATTGAGTTTAAAAATATGTTTTAAGACATTTTCTGGTAGAAGTTCGTTGTTCTCCCATGCATTGACATAATATAATAATATCGTTTTTGGTGTATTCGATGGAACAATTGGATCATTACAGTAACACATATTTCAAGTGAAAGTCTCTCACGAGGGTGGTACACTTTTAATCTGACCGTGACTCTTCCATAACATATTTCCATATACAATTTCTTTATTTTTATACAAATCTGGTGTTTTGTATAACACGGGAATTACATGTTTAAAATCATATCTAATCTCGATTCAATACATAAATTTATTTCACGTCACGTACAAAAAGCTATAGAAAAATAAAAGTAATGCACTTTCTATAATAAATTTTGTGTAAATTACATTTATATATATATTTATAATTATAATGTTTTGCTTTAATTTAGAAAATTTACAATAGATTGGAAATTTACAATAGATTTAATTGTACATTTTCATTAATTTGTATTACAATTATTTACTGATATTAAGTAAATAATTTTTTAATAATCCTTGCATGCAGATATTAAGACTATGGCAATAACAGATGCACCAGTATGGTTATAGTTTAGAATTTAGCAATAGTCAAATACTAATATGGCAAATATCTGAGAGATAGTCTGGCAAGAATATGAATTACACTAGGGCCAAAATTATTTCTATATTTCTCCCCAAATCATTGCTTGTCTAAAGGCATGCATGTTTAATCAAATTATTAAACAACTCATATAAAACTGGTTGTTTTTTTGTGAGATTAATAAATAGGAAAAAATATTAACAAAAATAAAAAGTTCTTTTATAAATATTTAGAAATTAAAATTAGTCATTAAAATCCATTTATCATTACTCGAATTTTGGTTATAAAAAATCTGATCGTATTTTCCATTTACAGTTAACGGATTCTATTTTCATTCTTAGAATCTTTTTAAATTGCAATATTTTGGAGATAAAAATACAATTTTTTAGAGTATATTTATTTTTATTACTTCCGTATTCGTAAGCATTTTACAATTTTTGTACCAAATTACCGCTATTTATATTAATCAAAATATAAATTTCTTTTAACTGCATAACTTACATTAATTATTTCCTATTTATTATAATAATTTACCATATATTACTCGATGTAATAAAGAATTTTATTTTCCATCACTACATCTCAAAAGATTTATCATATGAACTTTTCATAAATTGATGTCATGTTTTTTGTATTATAATTAGTTCAATTTAATATTTATCCGTAACATCTAAAACATGATCTTTTGTATCTACAAAATCTTTTCGATTTTTTCCCGAACCAAGCAAATAAACATTTGCAATTTTCTTGGTCACCTAATTCGGAATGGATTTTTGTGGGGAGACCCTGTGAAAAGGGAAAAACGAGAGATTCTATCGGGAAGGGCTATGCGATACGCACGCAAATATGTACAAGGCGCAGAGTTCGGGGTTTAGATGCACAATGGCAAAGGTGTCCACTTCGTTCCATACGGGCGTACCCCATCGTAACTGTACTTGCAGCAACCCCCTCTTTTGCAATGTTGCCCGGCATTGCCAGAAGGTTGGTGAACACGTGCTCGAGGGCTGCACCCTGATCGTCACATGACGGAAGGAGTGCGAGTCGAATCGATACGCCGATGATTTTACATAAAATTATATACTACAAAAGAGAAGGAAATGCAAAAAAGGGATATAAAAATAAACGATATTAAACGTTTTAATTGACTTTTTATGCTCATCAAAAGTCCAAATTTACAGTGCGCTTTTCGAAGAAAGGATACTTTATTTTAAGCAAATGTTCTGTTAATTGAATCCAGTCAACCCTTAATTTGTCAGTAAATGGATTTGATCACATTTTATTACATACACCAAAAACAGATTATGCCCGTTTATTTTACAAAAGAGATAAATGAGAAAAATAGTTTTACTAGATTTTAAAATTATTATTTCATGTTGAATACTATATATGTAATTTAGCAGTAATCATTCATATTGAATATCAGAATTCAAATGTTAGAATACCATTTTATTTAGCTTTAGTAGCTCACATTTTTAGTATTGTGCATACCATTTTCTTTCTCTGTTTCTTTACTTTCTGAATTATTCAGAATGAATATAAATTAAGTTTTCTGTATTGATTTACCACAAAATATTCAACTATGACTTTTGACTAGTGTTGGTGACCGGTTCCCTGTGTATTATATATTTCACGTGATTAAGAAGTGCAATTTTATTTCAAATAATATGCTTTTCAACTATAATGCAATAGTGACCTTTTAAACGCCCAAATGAATCTGTTATAACACATCTGTTAGATACTTTAGAGGTGTGATTTCGTGCATGTGCTCATATAGATTGATGTTTCTAAGCAGCTGTTGTTTTGGTCAAGAATGATCGTTTCTGGTTATACCATTTCGTTTTACATTTTTTTGTTCACTAAAAAATGTCTGTAACAAATCCGTGTTCGGTATTATGGAATTTAACATAAGCCGCGTATTGTTTCCTAGGGAGGATCTGGTTTCGGAATAATGAACGAAAGTAAAAGAAAGTGTAGCTTGTATTTTAAATTGTAGTTTTTTCCTTTCATTTTTAGGAAGGAAATTTGAAACATATCTATGGCAAATACAATTTTTATTATTTTTAGAAAAGAATAAAGTTCTAAAATGGTTAAATATAATTGTTAGAAAAATTATTCGTAATTCAGATAAACAATTTAGTCAATTTATAATCTTAATATTGATTAATTAAGGAATTATTATGAACATTTTACAAACAAATAAATCTTAATTCATTTTCTGAGCTTTAACTAATGTTTTAAAAAAAAAACACAAAATTGAAAATGCAAATTCTTGATGGATGGGTGACATTTAAAATCATTTGCATGAAGTAAAGAAATTTTGTTTTAACCATTTGGCAAAGTTATTATTCTAAAACATAAATAGGAAAGAAACTTTTATATGTACAGCAACATTCACTTTAATTTTTCCTTCTGCACCTAAAAATATGGTATCATATTTTCTTAACTTTGTAAGTTTCGCGAAGAAATAGAATTGCTTACCAAATTTAATTTCTTCATATAAAATTTAAAATTAAAAAATAATCTTCATAAATAGGTGTTTAAAACAGAGAAAATATATTGGTTACAAAATGTTTTTTACTTAAATTATGCCTAATGAAAATTGTTAAACCATTTAGTTATAAATATTAAGAATAGTACTGGATAAAATGTTTGGTAGGATTATCATAATTGTATTAATAATATTGGTATCACTGAAATAATAAAATAAATTTAATCACAGATAAATAAAAAATAGAAATTAATAAACCGAAAACCAGCAATTAATAATTTTAATATACTACAACCATTTTACAATTAATAATAAAATATTTTCCATTAATTTTTTGAACAAAGTTAATTACTTTTCATTATAATTTGGATTAAATGAATTAACAAACCAAATATTTTGTTGGATAACTTTTAAGTTTGTTTTGTTTAATTTGTTTCTTTTATATTACTAAATTAAACAATCCAACTGAATATAGAAAATACATTATATATTATATATATATATATATAAAAGACTATTACTAAAGTCTTTTCTTTACAAATTTGTGTAATATACAATTTTTTAAATAATACATATTGACACTTTTTCTAGTGAACAAATGGCACAATGAAAGCTAATTAAAAGCACGACTATAAAACTATAAATGTTCTTTCTTCTTGCGAACTACTATTCTTTATTATACGAAACTGTCGGACAGTAATAATATTCAGTAATAAAAGTACAAAGACGACTCTCGCATAAATTTCTCACACAATATAACTTAGTAGATATACCAATTCGACATACATAAATTCGATGGTTATTGGGGTGCATTGTATGAAGAATCTCTTGGCGCTAAAGCGTGAGGTACGCACACACGCCGTACGCACGTACGCATTAGGCCTGGGAGATAGACGCACATAACACGCCGACACGCGTATTCGGCAAAGTGAACGCAACGGCGCCACATCGCTGTACGCACCTTCAAACTTTACCGGGCCGTAAATACAACCGTTTGCCGCAATAAACAGCGACTTTTGCTGTTAAGTCGATCAGTTGCTCTGTAAATTTCAACGCTCAAAGTTCACTGGAATAATTGTATATAAGTTAGTTTTGTGAGTAAAATGTGTACTCGTGAAGTGCAAATTCTAATGTGTAGTTCGTGAAAAATTAAATGCAACTATAAAATATGAACAAAAGTGCGAGAAATAAATTGCAAGTAAATTACATGCTGTAAATGTTGTGTAATCTTACAGTACACACATTGGTGGTTTTTACATATTTAATTAAATAGTTTAACGTGGAACAGTTCTCAAACAAGTGACATCATAATTATCGAAGAAATTCATCTGGATAAAGGGCTTTGAAATGTAAGACGCCGCTACGAAAAAATTCAGTGGTTACTCGTAATCGAGATGTCACTGTGGTTATTTTGCGGTCAATTCACCTAATCACGATGGGAATTTCTCACTGTAAGAATCACATTTTTGTGTACGGAAATAACTTTCGAATTGATAGTTTGCGATTAATTTAAAGCAAACTTCGTTACGCAACACTGCCATAAGTACCACAGTTAAACTACGTTTGGTTTCATAAAGTATTTCTAAAATAGAAGAAAACATTGCACTTTGATTTTTATAATTGAAACATTTTTAACAAGAAATAGTCCGTCAAATATTCTTAAAAAAATTGTTAATAAGTACGTATTCAATTTTTACAGAAACATTAAACACTTTTTTTATATAAATTTTCAGACAATTTCAAAAGATTTTCGATAGAAAATTGCACAATTCATAATTAAAACAATAAGAAATCAAATATAAACAAAAGCATACTTAAAACCAAAACAACTTAACAAATAAATTAAAACATTTTATTTTTGATCATTAAAATTTGCTTTGTTTTAAAACACGAATTGATATTGAAAACATAAATTAAAACGAAGTAATGGTCAGTAATCAAAAAGCCTTCAAAAGCCCTTGAAGTGTTTCAATCACTTCCAATAAATCTTATTTTGCAATCTGTACCCGGGTATGACTTACGACAACTTGTTTGGGTCAAGTTTGCCTCGACGCGAAACATTCTTTATGATCGAAACTGATCAGGTTTACTAATCGAAGATAAGTATCAAATGATACTAGATGCCGTCTTGTACTAAATGCGACAAACTCGTTACGAAGTATCGAAAATAAAAAAGAACTGGAAAAACAAAAATTCTTGCGTATTATTTCACTTTAATCGTTGCGTTGAAAGGATCGAGACGGATTTGTAAAAATTTTAAATGTTTTACTCCCTCTATGAATTGGTGCCGGAAAATGGATTACAGTCACAAATCCCAACTGAAAGACGGTTTTACAAGAATTAAACATGTCTAAGTTCCTCAAAAACGTGCGAATAAAAGCCATGGCATAGGAACAAAAGTGCATTCTCCTCTTTGGGCTTTTTACTTCTTTTCTTCTCTGGTCCATTCTTTCTTTTTTCACAGAATCACTATGATTACTTTATTATATATCATAATAAATATCAGTGTTTTGTAATTCCTGAATATCGACATTTAGAATTAGAGCAATTCATAAATTAGTTTCTTTTTCTTTGTAACATTTATGATTGATTATCTATTGAAAAA
Source organism: Axea sp. ZL-2020 (assembly GCA_022817665.1). NCBI lineage: Eukaryota > Metazoa > Arthropoda > Insecta > Hymenoptera > Scelionidae > Axea > Axea sp. ZL-2020. The sequence continues at coordinate 9,856 of JABFOX010000743.1, forward strand.
TAAGCTATAGATAACTTAAAATAAAAATTACAAATATTAAATAAATTTCAGCTTTGCTGAAAACAAAAGAAAAGTGAAAAGTGAAAAAGTATAACATTCTGATTTTATTGATTTCAATATTAAATTCAATCAATTATCACTAAGTGCATCGGAACGTTACTTTATATATAACTAATGATAAATAATTTAATTAATTATATTTCCTATGCGATAAAAAATTTGATAATGACAATGTTTTGAAAGCGTCAATAACATTAATTAGTTTTTTTTCACGAATAATGTATTGATAAAAATAACTGTACTTCCTCTATACGGCTCACCCTTAAATTTAGCCCCTTAAAAATAGCCGTATTTCCGTATACAAAATATTGGCTACAAATAGACACATGCACTGTAAATTTTAAACGTTATTTGGATTTCTACAATTTGTTTTGCAGAAAATTTAATCATTTACACATAAATCATTTTTGTGTCGTAATTTTAAAATTTTACAAATAAATAAAACTAATTTTTTATTGAACATTAATCTCATAACTAAAATTTGTCATACGATTAAATTTAATACTTTTATCAAATTCCAAATTTTACAGTTTCGTACTATAGTAATATACAAGTTATCAAATATAATTTTAGTTACAAATATATACATAGATATAATTTTATTACAAAATATTTTTACTTTTATAATAGTTTTATTAATTAATTATAACTTATTCATTATTTCAATGTAAAATTAAAAATATAAAACTACAATTATATATTTACAGTGTATAAAATAAATTAATTGATGTCAATCAAATAAATTTTAACAAAACAAATATGGGTTTTTAGTGCGCGAAAGCAAAGTGTTAATGATTATTACATTCAATACGATGTCTATTTGGGAGACTTCTACGACAATCAAGACGTTCGAGAGGTAGCCCAAGACCGCCTTGGCGATCAATTGGCCAAAATGACTACTCCAAAAGCTACTCTTACGGCTTTGGTGCTGCTGCTGTCGATGTCCTATTCAATGACGAGCTTTTCTTCGTTGAGTCTCGCTTTGTCCAAAGCCAACATCACGAGAAACATTTCAGGACATCGACTTCCTGGTCCCGTTTATATGGAGGTCGTCGAAGAAACTACATGCTCCAATTCGATCGTGAGGCTCACTTGCAGGTTTGTTTTTATTTAAATAAAATTCAGTACCGAAACATTATTTATTGAAATCTACCAGTGAGAAAAAACAAATATCACACGCTTAATAAAAATTTTGTAAAATAATAAAATATTCATGAAATCAAACTCAAATATTTTTCAAGTTATTTTCGAATTTACAGCAAATAAAAATATTTCATTGTTAATTTTTGAAATCACTTATGACAATTTATTAGAGATATATAAATAAATATATTTTAAAAAAATAATACTTTCATTAATAATTGTTGAACATTTCTTTAACCAGTAAAAATACGTTTTTATATAATTTTGAAGATTATCTATAAAACTAACAAATCATTTAAAATTATTCAAAATTAATTCATGAAGATTTATCAGTACATATTTTCCAACTGTATATTAAAAATTATATATTCTTTTATGTATTATTTTATTACAAACATTTTATGTTAATTAAACATTTTTATAATAATTTCTATCGAATTTTATAATGATTTATATTTTAATATCTGATAATTTATGTCATTTCTATTTTTAATAAATCATTTTTGAAGTAGAATTTATTGTAGAAATCATTTTTTAAGTTACATTTTTGTTATTTACAAATTTATTTCACCTATATTTTTATATAGGTGAGTTATTTATATATAAATAGCCGTGTTCTTTAACTTGATAGATGGGAACATAAATTTGATTAGATTCAATAGTATATTTTCAAATTAATCCAATTTTCTTTTCGTAAATTGAAAATCTATAGAATCAAATATAAAGCAGATATTCTATCTTTAAAAACTGTATACAAGAATTATATATATCTTTAACACTTTAAAATATTTTGCTGTATAAATCGAAATGAATCCAAAAGAATTCTATAAATTTATTATTTTAAACTAAATTTTATTGGAGCACATTAATATTAAAAAGTGCATTTAAACTTTTATTAAAATATGCGTTTGGCAATGATGTTTGTAAAAGGCGAACTTTCACGACTCCCTTTCCATTGCACTCTGAAGCTGAGAAAAGATAATATCAGTTGGGGCAAAGTCTGTACTGAAGGGTGGTATTCAATCTCTGAAAACCTCAAACCCCCATTCGTTGATTCCGTGTTTTTAAATGAGACTTTGAACCTGTCATAAATGAATGACACCGCGTGTGATCTGTTTTAACGTTCTTCTAATTTTTAAAATTCATAGTCGCATATATAATTACTCCAATTAGAATGTACTAACGAATTTTATGAAACTTTTAAAATTATTAAAGAAAATCTAATTTAATTTGTTTAATAAATAAATAATAAATTAACTGAAATTATTCATTGTTAATTTTAAATATAGTTTTTTTACATAAAAAGCTGCATTTCGTATAAATTAATTAATACGATTATAGGACGGTTTAAAAATATATTTAGATGCGTGGTAGTTTTACATAAATAAAAAAAAAACAATAAATATATTTTGCATAAAAGTCAGATCTCAACATGAAATACTAAATAATTTGTAGATATTTGCTCAAATGAAAGAACACGATTTTAACATTTATAAAAGAAAAAGAATTTACTAATTCGTACTGTGCATTCACAGTACAAAGTACGAACGACTATCCTTCGGCAGTTTTATGTTATTAGTAGCTTTACATTTTATTTTTGGGTGTTTTTACTAATTTGCTAAAAGAATATTTCGTTCAGAAATAAATTTGCCTTTGTTATAATTACACAGGGAAAAATTAAAAGCTTTTTTTCCTATGAGAATTTTTCGTTTTATAATCCCATCATTTTTTATTGAATAATAAGACGAACAAAAACGTCGAATTAAAAGAATAAATTTAATTTTTATTTCATGTTATTAGCAAATAAATGTAACATGACAAGTAAATAATGAGATAAAAGTCCTACATGTTCCTTATATGTTTCCATAGGTAACACATATATGCTATATAATTTTTAAGTTATTTTTTAGTATTAATTAAGATAAATAAAGAATTTATAATCTGAAGTGTAATGAATTTTACTTTTTTTTGCATATCTATTTTTTTATCCATCCAAGCTTACGTTAATATAACATGAATTCACATTCTTATGGCAGTTATTTTTTACTCCGCTTATATTCAAACATAAATATATCGTTTTCAGATCTCTAAAAGCGTTCATATTTGTGCTAGAAGCTGAATATATAAGAAATGTTACGGATGCTTGCGATAATGGGCTTTCAAGTTGCATTCGTGAAGATATAAAAAAGACTGTTAGTATTAATAATAAGAATATTGGTGTAAACTGGATTTTACGCGGGAATTATATTGATGATGACGAATCTACCTCAAATAGAATCGACGTACGATCGTCATTAAATAAAAGGTAATGTATGTATTTGAATTTTATTCGAATATGAATTTTTATTGCTTATTATTAAACTTTATTTTGAATGAATCAATATGTAAAGAATTTAAAGATTTAATCCAAAAAAAGTCTAATTATAATTAGAAATTGTTTTATTATATTTTTCTAATCTGATTACAATACAAAGAACGCTCGTAAGAACGTCTGATATTCTATGATTAGTAAATAAAGAAATATTTTTTTATATAATCCAATGGAATACAAATATAAAACAAATGAAATGCTGAAAATAAACAATTTTTTAGCCTTTTGCTAATATATCATATTAAATTATGATTAACTATAAGCAAATTGTACCACTGATGCACTGAAATATCCCTTCCACCACCTTTTAAAAAACCGAAATACATGTTTTCGTTTTATAATTTTATAAATAATGCATGCAATAAAATGAATTTGATAAAGAACTAAGTTCCCGCTCCTATCCCTCAAAAATCGAAATACGTATTTTCTTCTTGATCAGAACTAGAACATTGTGATAAATATATATAATTTTGACCATAATGTCAAAACATACCAAAATTGTATCTACACACTGCGAGCATCTGTATATGCATAAATCTATGAAAAGCATTATATTAATTATACTTCAAAGTATATGTGCCATTTCAGATAAATTAAAAAAAAGTTAAAAGTGAAAAATAGAAAAACATGTGTAAAAATATAAATATTTTTGAAACAGTGTGACATAATTCTTTTAGATACGTAATTAAAACAAAAAAATAATTACAATATCTAAATGTTTAAAACATGAAAATAATGATATACAAAAGTGAAAATCTTTCGGTAATTATGATCGAACGCATATTAATTCTTTCAAATTTATGTTTAGTACGAAAAATTACTATGAACAACACATTCCAACCCTTATTAAAAAGTTGTTCATTTACAATTTTACAACAATTTCTTTACACAATTTTCATCACTCTAGTCTAAATAATATGTACCTAATTCTTAAAATATTTTAAAATGATTTAAACAAATTTAATATTAATATAATACATTAATATTTTACAAAATTAAATTCCAAATAAATGTTCAATTAAAAATTATTAAAATCGTACAAAGCAATACTGTATTCAAGTTTCAAAATATATACAACGAAAGTTCACTTTATGTTCATATTTGCTCAATACATAATTTATTTTTTTGTCGGTTCTATGTTCTTTGATAGAAATCTTTCACATGCATTTTATTAGTCAATGGATATTTTGTAATAAAGTAGTATAATTATTTCTTTCAAATTGCTTGATGTAACCTCACTGTACAAAAGTAATTGAATGCTTTAATTAGCAGGTCTTTCAGTGATGTCACAACTTTGCATAAGAAACAGTTTAACCATTTCATTATAATAATGAAAATAGTTGCTGACTATGGAAATGTAGATTTTATTGAGATAACATGAACAGATGAGGAAAACATATATACAGTTATAAAAGATGACTACAAATTAAAACACTTTAAAAATTGATTTAGTATATTCTACATTTCTGTAAATTATTATTTATACAATTTAAAATTAAAAAACCTTTTTAACTTGAAATAAAAATTGTTTATTAATATTATAAGTTTTTCTAGTTATTTTTAATATATTTACTTTTCAAAGTTTTTATATCTGTAATACTTAAACCATAGTTAAAATTTATCATGTACGATGAATTAAAACATATTGCAAATACTATTTTACAGTACAAAATTCCTCCTGTTATAATTTTC
>JABFOX010000744.1:0-15114 GCA_022817665.1 Axea sp. ZL-2020
CTATTTAAACGCGGCACCACACTGCTCGACATTCAGTCGCCCGAGACATCACAGTTCAGACGTCGATTCTTAGTTCATCGTCCTCTGTTGTTCCCGGCACTTTAAATGTGTTACTGAAACTGTGGTACGTTGCGAGAATTATTACCAGAAGGATCAACCATTTGTTTCTATTAAGAATTTCCTCTCATCTTTATTATTAATCCTTTGTATTTTATTTTTGTCCTTTTGCATGTTTATGAATTTAGAGAGCAGAACTCATAGGGAAAGGTTGAGTGAGTGTTTTGTTATTGAAAATAGAGATTTGTTGACCAGCATGAAATTCTCTGAGAAATTAACGAAATTCCCACGAAAACCCAGTTCCATAATTCAACAATAAGAAGACATTTTCATTGTTGTATGTTGGAGTGTCGATTTGTGTGCGAATCCCAAGACGAACGAAGAAATCCAGTTTAAGATTCGTAAGTTTAAGATCCAGTTTTTGAAGAATAATTTGGTAAGTCCGTTTAACAATTGGTATTCGACTGTTTTATTTCCAACAAGCACATTTGTTTAGTTATATTTTGGGATTTGTAAAATGAAATTTGGTGACATCTACTGAGCTATTGCGAAAACATTTCGTTGCTACGGCAATAAAGTTCGTCAGAAAGTCATATTATCAAACTGTCATTCTTCTAGTCGTGTATATAAACGATAGACTTGGTGCAATCGAGTATATTTATTGCGAGAAATATTACAAATAATGTTCAGAAGTTCCTGAAAATTATTACACGAAGTTTCACAGTTTGAAGTAGATGGCAGGACGAGTGAGTCATAAAATTAATTACAAAATAAAATTAACGAGATTATAGGATCAATTAGAAAAGTGATTTGGGGTTCTTGTGTTTGCTGTTAAACTAAAATTATAAAATAAACTGAATATTATTCTTTGTTATAAATTTTGTTAAAATATTTCATTTGATTCGTTTTAAATTTAAATGGTTAACTTCTGTTTCGTCATCATTAGACATGAATATTGGAAAACAGAGGTTAGACTTGACGCCATTTTAATTCTTTGCGTCATTGTATCCATGTTCAGTAGTTCTGCACCAGATCGAGATACAATCCTCGTAAAAGCGAATCGTTACGGATCACAACGTTACAATTAGAATACTGCTAGGCCTAACGCGGGTGACAGGGCATTTTCCTTTGCGTTCACCAATCAAAGTACTTACCCTCCCCAGTATTGCTTAACTTCGGTGATCTAACGAGAACTGGTTAAACAACCCACTAAAGTTTTTTAGTAAAAGAAACCGAGACTAAAGCGTGACCGAATAAATGTTTAAAATCCCCACCTTAGGTTTCATTGCTTAATTGCAACTTAAAAACGGGAAATGACAACATGTAATTCGGAGATGAAATGCATTTCAGAAAAACACATATATTTCTCGCAGATGAAACATTAAGTTATATCACATCGTTCAATTAATGTTCACAACTGTCTGTTGGGTTGGCAACTAAGTCGCCGCCGTTTTTTAAAATTTTAACATTCCACGCGTTATCACATATTTTGTATTACAAAGAGGATGTTTCGTTCGAGTTGAGAAAAATGAGTGCTTTCAAAACCTCCTTTTTGTTTTTAATCAAGATTTTAAGTTCGCACAAGCTTCACGCAATATATGTTCTATGCACGGAGGACCATAGTTGAAAGAACCAATGGTTATTTTAACCTTAGAAGCAGAACTTGAAGTTTGATTGAATGAAGGTCTTATCGGACGTTGGAAAAAAATGATAAACGACATTGGTCAATCAGTTGTTCATTTCTGTCGCGAAATAAACTTTGAACAAATTTAAAGAAATGGCGGGAACCTACCTGCCCTCCCAATATATCTCCTAAAATGATACGTTCTGTTATTTCTTTCATCACTCCTCCATATTTTTAGTGTTCCATTATCAATAATTACTTTATTGAAATTTTTCCACATATGCATCACTATACTTATTACACGATATTATTTAATACATAACATTTCAACGTGGGAACAAATGGTATTTCTGGTCCAGAAACCGATGCGTGTTTCGATGTCGCGCAGTGTTGCGTTGACATTTGACAAGTCGATGCAACGGTACAGCTATGAAAGTTTCAGCTCTGAAGATATAAAATTTGTCTAAAAATATTCACATCCTTTCAAAACGAAATACGTCTCTGATTCTGTCTTCCTCACTCTCCGTGGATGGATCTCAAAACATATGCATTTGCGTACATTCAATCAAACGAATGAGCAGTTTTACACGCCGATTAAAGCGAACGTATGAAACTGAACATCCGTTTGATGCTGATTCAGTACTGGATATACGTGTGAATCAAGTTACACTGCAATCAATACTACGTTACAAAATTCATTCTTTATTGACGATTTTCTGGCACGTTCTTATAACGTGAAATACTTTTAAGTTATTTTTTTATTGTAAATACAAATATTATATGTATATATATATTAATATATATATATCTTTTTATTGAGTTTTAATACTTGTCAAACATTTCACATTTTAAGAACATTATAAAATATCTGCTAATTACAATAACTTATGTCTTATAATTGTAATACATTAACTTATGTTACATAATTGGATTCTCTTTGCTTCAAGACGAGTGTTATACGCGTACAAATTAAACTCCATTCGTTTAGGACAATTTCGTCTAACAAATTTGAAACTTATGTGTAATTAAACTGGTGCACGGTATGTCCAACGGTCCATGAAATACAATGTAATTACTTTACATTCCAAATACAAAACGTATAAAAATTTGGTTACACTTTTTTTCAACTAAACACTCTGCATTAATTTCATTTAAACATATAAGTTTATTTGTTTTTTTTCAATACTTTCTTTGATTATTCAGATATTGAACATTGCGTTTCTTAAATAGATGCGTTTGCGTTATCATTAAATTCTTATTTCCCAACTAACAGCAATTCGAAAATGACTTTTCAGAATTACCACGAGTAATCATTAAAAATACGCCTCGTTTGTGAAGATGGCTAAAAGCAATCGGTCGGATAACAGTCACTTAAAGTTTCAAAAAATATCATCCCTTTTTGCAGTTAATAAATTATTGCTGGAATGCGGTACTAATTTTACGGCTTTCATTTCTCAGTGGCATTGTTCCAAAGTAATATAACGGTTTCAAATTTACCTATATAATTTTTAAATTACGTGAATTGTTTAAATCAATTTACAGTTCTCCGTTGGTATAATAACGATTCATTTCCCTTCGTTAAGAACAATTTGTTAGTTTTGTTACTGTTGGCAAAACTGACAAGTGTTTTTTTTTGTTGTTCCTATACTAATACTAATACTTGTTACGAAACGAAAAACGAGTTGATCTACTTGAAGATTTATTACTAAACTGAAGTTTCAGCAGAAGTAGTGCCATTCGCTTTGTATGGACTGGTATCTTTTGATCGGATTACATCAACCTGCAAGCACAATATAATTTACAGCTTAATTGGTTTGATTAATGCTTATGTTTCTGTATAGCATTGTTTTTGGTGTGCAGTGATGCTAACTTGTTGATTTTGGTACAACTGCCGGATTATCTCGACATTGACATTGATTCGAAATACAGTCGAACCCCCATTTATGTTTTAACAACCTCACGTTCGTGTTACGGAACTCGCGTAAAGCTTGCAATGCTTAAGAATTTATTATTTTAAAAATTTCGTTTTTAATTTCGCTGTAAATAACTGTATTAAATGAATGAGAGACGTGTTTTTTAAGTGCGGTTTAAATTTGACCGCGCAGCGCTGCGACTATCGTTATGCGCGTGCGCGTTGAGTACCCCCACCTGTGAGCTAGTCGCGGAGGCCATTACGGTTGAACGTGACTGTGTTCGCGTCTGTGAGTGAGTAAGTTCAAATGCATCAGACAATGAGATGCGTGGCGAAAACATGAGCGAAGGAATGATGAGCGAATGGGCATTTCAAAATGGCCGCGTGATGTGCATGACTCGGTACAGAGCAGGGATTACAAACATCCGTAAGATCAATGTGTTCACTTCTTTTTAACGACTTTAGCACCTCTGCCGACGTGGACTTGAATTAAAATCAAGTGGCGGATAATTTGAAATATTACTTTTATTGATGTTTATTATAAGTCTTTCTAAAATTATTAAATTTGTTATAAATAATTTTATTTGAGTACAATAAATAAATGATTATATATATAAAATAGATACAATATTTATTTAAGTAAAATGCAATTATTAAATATGTTTAACGACAAAAATTACAGATCTTATGAAACGTTCACATTTTTATTATAGAATAACATTAAATGTTATCATTATTTTATAAAGTCTCTAATTTTGATTTGCTGATGCGATGCGTTTTAGTTTTTATCTTGGACGACGACTCTCATTCTGATACACAGCAATTCATTATTTTATTCAAAAACATAGAAAAAAGGTAAAGTTGACAACAAAATTATAAAATGTCCGATTAAAAAATAATTAATATTAAAAAGTCGATGGACAGGATTGAGAGAAGAACCGTTTTGATGTTTCAGAAAGTCTCATTATTTCCTGTTTCCAAAATTGTTGGGGCTTACGTAGAACTCATTTAAAGTGCATTTTTACTTTGTTGATGGATGAGAACCGTTTTTTATCGTGGAGAGAATTTTTTAATGAGGGAAACAAATAACAGTCTGATGGAGCAAGATCTGGGGAGTACGGAAGATGCGTAATGGTAAAATATCGTAAACAAACTATAATACTTTTTATTGCATTGAAATTACGTTGAAAAGTAGATTAAAACACAGGCTTTCGTGTAAAAAGAAAATTGATAAAAAAGTACATTTGCGTGTTTTTAATTCCAAAACGCTAATTACTTAAAAAACACGCCACATATTTGAAATTTCAAAATAGTGTACGACACAATATAAATGTCTGTATTACATATAGTTTAACGAGGTTTAAGTGAGGTCATTAAATATAAAGAAACAATATTTATAATTAAAATATTAGGGAGGAGGGAAAGTAATGTCGTTTTTGCATATATCAATTATTTAAAATTTATCAGTTTATTTATTAGTATATTTCAAAGTGGTGCCAAAGAAATTTTTAAGTTAAAGTGACTTGTGTGCGTGTAAATAATGAAATGTAGAGGTTCGAATTTTTTTTAGTTGCAATTTTACAGTAAAGCCTTGAATTTGTGGACATAACTGCAGAAGAAAATTTGTTGACTTAACAAGTGGCAAAAAATGTGAAAATTTGACTAATATCCAAAACAGTTCTTGAGATATTTTGCTCAAAAAGCAATCGATTTTGACCGATTTAACATTTAAAATTTGCACATTAGTTGACGAAAGGTTGTTGATAACGATGGTGATTTCATCATTCATTAGAAATAAAATATTGTTGAAAATGTATCCGTTTGAATTTAAAATAAAGAAAAAAACGTCATTACTTTCGAGTCCCCATAATATTTACAATGTACATGCAGTCTGTCTGTAATAAAATTCTGTAATACTCATGCAATTAATAAAGCAATAATGCATTTTCTAAGCGAATTTTAATAAATGTGGCACAAACATAGCATATTTACTTCTTACACAATTACTATTTAATACATGTACAAAAAATATATATTACAATCGTATATGATACAAATGTACATTTTTATAAAATATGTATTGGAAATAAAAAAAATTTGTTAAATGTAAAACATTTATCAACGGATCAATGAAACAGTGAATTCTAGTGCAACATCGATATGAACACAGAAGAAGAAAGATATATGTGACCATTTAATTTATCACCAAAAGTGTAAACCATATCATTTTTAGTAGTCATTTCAAAATTTTCTATTAGATTAATATCAGTTTAGCAGTAACAATTTTCTGAAATGAAATATATTTTGTATTATTAGTGGCAATGCGTTTGGTATGTTAATCTATTAATTTGTAGAATATATAAATATCACTTTCATCATTACAGGTATCACGTTAATAAATGAAGATTCAATTATATCGGATGTGAATGAATCGAATTTTCATATGGACGATATTTACTCACAGTGATAATATGTGGGATGTGTTGCATGCCGGTGTTTGGTGCTCTTGCCAAGTGTATCTCGATAGTGAAGAGATGATGTTTAAAATTTAGAGTCATTTACGTTTGTCACCTTAATAGAGATTCCACAGTCGTCCTCCTCTTCTTCCGCCATCGTCGTTAATCGAGTAGTCTCATCTGGTATCGAATTCTCTTTTTTCGAATGTTTCTTTGTTTTTCCTACGCTGTATATACATTATTGTAAATTTTTAATCCACAATTTTATCACAAAGCATATATACAATGTGGTTGTTTTAAGTTGACGATTCCAGAGGACACCTGTGTAAAAAGTATCCTTTTCCCATCGCCTCTTATGGATGAAGCTGGATCAATTTTGAAGTTCCAAATGAGAGGCATTTCAGATTCCATGGAAACACGTAGCTTAGATTTTTCCATCGTGTGGAATAATTGGCATTAAATTGTTGGTGGTAATTTAAACAGTGAGGCATATCGAAACCTTTTTGAAGACTAACTATCACGGTTGTTTGGTTATACGACAGAAAATAGGTGAGTTCAACATGATATTTCGGTATTAGATTGGGAGAGGAGGTTTGATAGACTGGCCTACCAGACCGTCAAACCTTACGCCGTCGGTTTCTTTTTGTGGGGTTGCCTAAAAAATGTTGTTTATCAAGGAAGACCTAAAATACTTTTGTGGAGTTACCTGAAAAATGCTGTTTATCAAGGAAAATGTAAAATACTTTTTCTGGGGTTACTTAAAAAATGCTGTTTATCAAGAAACACCTAAAATGTTTTTTATGGAGTTGCCTAAACAATGCTGTTTATCAAGAAAAACCTAAAATACTTTTTGTAGAGTTACCTAAAAAATGCTGTTTATCAAGGAAGACCTAAAATACTTTTTCTGGGGTTACCTAAAAAATGCTGTTTATCAAGAAAACCTAAAATACTTTTTCTGGGGTTACCTAAAAAATGCTGTTTATCAATAAAAACCTAAAATGCTTTTTGTGGGGTTACCTAAAAAATACTGTTTATCAAGAAAGACCTAGAATGGTTTTTGTAGAGTTATCTAAAAAATGCTGTTTATCAAGGAAGACCTAAAAATCGTGGAACTAGATACAACCAATCAGGAATGATTGCGACAAAATTTAATCTTGCAATCAACAAGTGCATTGAAGTCGATGAACGGAACAGAAAACGACTACATCCAAGCCGTATTTCTTGGGTCACCGTAATCGTATTCTTCAACATGGAATTTTGAATTGTTTGAATTTACAATCAATGCAGCATCATTTTATAATTTACCACGTGTTGAAGTATTTCATACAAACATTTTTGTTCATTATAAATGAACTCTGCTCAGAAATAATACGGGTATTAAATTTTGAAATGCTGGAGGGTTCCCATTTGAAATTTCAAAGTTATACCCTATCATCTCTTTTAAGAACGATGGGAGGAGGAAAATTTTGACACTTGTAGGACGCCCTTACTGAAAATATTTAAGATTTATGTGGAACATTTTTTCGTACAATGGTTGTTTCTCGAGATTTTCTGAGTTGTCAACCTAAAATAAACACCCTGTATATAACACACATATCTACACCATATGATATACAGTAACATTCAAAATGTACAAATATATTATCGACTATAAACATTTCGAAATAATATCTTTGAATAAATATAATGTTAATTTTATTAATATATATCAAGTTTTTTATTCATTTTGAATTAAACTGTTATATAATTCGAGGCTAAACAATTTTATTTATTCTAATGTGAACTAATTCTACTGAGTATACTGGGTACACTCTTGATAGCTTTTTATATAGTTGATAATTATGTCTAAGGAAGTTCTGAATATTTAAAAATTATAGACATATTATTTCTCGAGTATCCATTTAAAATTTATATTATGTTTATTATCGCGTGGGGCATAACTGCCGTTAATGGGCCCAACCGTGAACCAAGGTATTTCACGATGGTAGCGTTCATTTATTCATCTATATAAAAAGGATCACGTATATAAAGAACCACTTCAGTCTGTCCAAGTCTTTTCGCGATACACCACATTATCCTTTCTTTGAGACTCCACTACAGTTCCACTAACCGTAGCTCCGCACCACGATCAAATTATGTTTAATTCAATTTAATTAAAAACGATATCATTTTAATTAAAATAATTTTATTATTAAGATTATTTTAATTAAATTCAAAAATCAGTGGTATAAATTAATCAGCGACTCCGTTGTGAGAACTGTGGCACCATAGGCATATGTAGAAATAGTCTTGAAATAATTATACGAAATGTTTCATTTTATAGGAATAAATCATTTCTAGGATCTGCTAAAAAATCTCGTTACATAATATCAAAAATATTGTAAAAAATGTCGAAAAAAATATAAATATTTGAAACATTTTAATTTGTTAGTCCATTAAAATTTCATCCAACAAAAAAACATTGGACTTGTTATTTGAAAAGATTCATAAATTTATAAATTTGATTATAAATTACGAAATTTTTCACAAATTCGTAACATTTTCTTTAACTCAAAATGTATGCTTCCGTATTAACATTTAGTCAACTGCGCGCGCCACAACGAACTGCACGAGTGGGGAGTCCTCCCCACTTCGTTGACTAAAAGTTAAATATCAAGCTATAGAACGTATGTATAATTTTTAAATAAAAGTATTTGATATGAAACATAAAAACATCAAAAAGTTGATTCTATTCTACAATTATAAATAATTACAGTTTCATAACGTTTTATTATTTCTGTATATAATTCACGTAGTTCTTATACTAAATATTGTTCTTTTTATAGACGTAATATATTCTACACAGAATACGTTTCTCGTTAAATTGAATGCACAGTCACTGACTGATAACAGAAAAAAAGTTATAAAAAATATATCTACGTTTATCATTTATTTGTAATTAATTTTCACTAAAAATGTTGCGATATGGGTTTCTAAAAACTAATAAAAAATCTCACTTGATCATCTTCATTTTCTGTTTTTCATTGCTCTCGTTCACTTGCTGCCATATGCCTGTCTTATTGACTTCTTCACTAATATTAATACTTGTTAAAGGTATCTTCATGATATTTCCATTAGCCAACGGTATCTGCAAATTCCCTGAACTCTCAAAATCCATGTGCTCACTGCGGTCCTATGAAATAAACATAAGATTTTATTTTAAACTTAAACACTCATACCACTTTTATACTTATTATCTTAACTGACGCTTTTTAATAATAAATTACATCCAGAAAAATAGAGTATTCAAATCTATTAAAAAAGAAATTCAAAATTCATTTTTTCCTCAACTCACAAACTACTACTTTTTCGTACCATCACTTAACTAACTGCGCGCGCCACAGCCAACCGTAAGAGTGGGGAGAGCTCCCCACTCTGCTGTCTGAGCCACACGTACTAAATACCTTCAACACCAATCCTTCTTTCTCTTTATTACCGTTCCGACCACGAGATAAGAGTCCGTTGAAATCTTACCTCTTGTCAGTCTCCGGTGACTGACGCGGTCCACGCAGAAAGTTAAAAATTGAACTTTAATATCCTACTTAAGAAATATCATTAATGTGTGAATTAATTTTAAGTCTGAATGAATTACAATTTGAACTATACACAATCAATCCATTTTTCTGAACGTAACTCTAAGACTATCTGACATACTAAACTGATGAAATTGTGTAAAACGGAACCAAGCAGAATAACGTTTTTCGTACAACTTTTTTCTTTTTATTTCTAACAAAAAAACAAAACGTGTTTCATTGCGGATGAAAATGGACACGCTTGAATGATCGTTTCGAATGAAATGATGACGTTCAATTTCATTAGTTTACGATCGCCATCAGATGTGTCTTGCAATCGATCCTACCATGGCGATTAGAAGGCCATGCATATCAAGAGCACAGGGAAGGTTTGCGAAGTTCAATACCAGTAGCAAGCTACAAGAGCTTTTTAGTAATAACGTACCGATGACGTGAGGAAGATTTGCTGATTTTGCGATACCTCTAGCACGACCCACGTTCCATCCATGAAAACTTCGACTCGCGGATCTTCACGTGTAATTTGGAATTTTGCTTAGGGGAATGTTTGTGTTTGTTTCTTGGCTATTCGAAATTCAACGTGTACCAATTAAACATATAACGATTCCCTGCTTCGTTACAACGTTCTTAAATAAATCAATAAATTCGTGTGATTAGTAAATACCACAATTCCTCATGCAAATACTCATGTTAGAAACGATACGAAAAACGTGACTCGAGTGCAGATATACGATTACAATATACGATACTAATATATATAATACGAGTACAAATTTACGATTTGAAAGGATGTATTTATTAGAAACAGTATGTGTGGAGTTCGGATGTAATAAGTTGTATGGAAATATACATGATAAAATGGTTTAAAAATGTAAAGTGCGATCTTTTTTTTTTTTTTATTTTTTTAAGATTTTTCATCTTCCGTTGTTAAATATGGTTGGTTAAAATCAAGGAAAGGATTATTATAATAGTATAATTTAGTATTATCATTTTAATTGTGTGGAAAAATAAGAGAAGATAATGTTAGATACGAGGTCCAAAATTGTGTAGGATTTGAAATTCGCGCCATCTGCCATGCGAAGTTTCGTTAACGAAAAGTAAAGACAGCGTGAAAGCTGGCATTAGAAATCATTTTAATAACCTTGAACTATGTTTAAAAACTTTGAACTGTGTATGGTATCCCTGAAATAGTCTTTAGTAAATTTGAAATAGTGTTTATGAACTGTAAGAAGTCTGAAGAAAGATAATGTGAGAAGTGATTTTTAAAATTATTTTTGATTTTGAAGGATTTTTGAAAATTCTTTTTAATAACTTTGAACTTTGTTTAATAACACTGAAGCTGTTTTTAGTTACTGTAACAACTCTGGCAAAATAAAGTAGGGTTGACTTTAAAATGATTCAAAGTTATTAAAAGGGGTTTATAAAGAACTTTTTTAAGGTTAAATTTCATAATATCTTTTTTCATGTTTTTTTTTTTTTTTTTTATTAAGGATAGTTTCAGAGTTATTGAAGACATTTCCAGCATTACTAAAGACAGTTTAAAGATATTTGTAGGGTTTTGAAAGAGATTCAGTAGATTTTAGAGACTTTCAGGGTATTTGAAAACGGATTCAAGGTTGTTAAAGGCAGTTTCAGGGTGGTTAAGGGTAGTTTCGGGATTGGTAAAGACAGTTTCAGGATTAGTAAATACAGTTTCAGGGTTTTTGAAGATAGTTTCGTGGTTATTACAACTAGTTTTAGGGTTACTAAATACAATTTGAGGGTTTTTAAAGCCTTTTTATGGTTTATAAACAGATTCAGGTGATTTTAGGGACAATTCAGGGTTTTCAAAGACATTTTAAGGGTTGTTAAGAACTGTTCCAAAGTTGTTAAAAGCAGTTTTAGTATGATTAAATACGATTTCGGTGCTACTAAAAGAGATTTTCGGGGATATTGCACATAATTTCAGTGTAATTAAAGAAATGTCAGGGATACTAAATCGGTTTCAGAGTAATTAAAGATAGTTTTTCGTTAAAAACATTTCAGCGGACAAATGGCATAAAATTCAAATCTTGCGTTAATTCCAGCACAGTCAATCTTTTTAATCAGTTCCCAACGCATCATTATCGAAACTCGTCATATTCAAAGCTATATTATGGATTATATTCATGATAAGTAGTAAAACCTAATTCATCATGATAATAACTAATCGATATGTCAATGTCGACTTTCATGACACCGAATTAACGCCGAATGGTTCAGTAATAAGAACGCAACAAGCTGATGTTTCATTGACGTAAAATCAATATCTTCTTCCCATCAACTTTTGACACATCGGTTCAGGCTGAATCACTCTTTTATTCAAGGTTTATATAAATATTAAACGGAGTCAAAATAAAAATAACAAAAATTATAAAAATAAAAAAACAATAAAAATAGAAAAATAATAAAAAAAAAATAAAATATGCAAATATTTTATTTGAATAAAAATATATAAATTTTATACTATTTACTTGTGTGACTTAACGCACACATGCATTTTAACAAATAAACAAATTCTCGCAAGTTATCTTCGAACTCCTAATTTGGAGTTCCTAAACTTCATAATCAGTTTCGAACGTTTCTTTCTCACAAGAGACTTGTTCATTCATTACTACTAGAGTCACTCCAAAAGAATCGCACACTATTTTGTTTTAAACTTCTGCTTCATCCTATATCTTTGCAATTTGTGAGGTTCACAGATATATTCTTCCCGCTTGTGTTCAAATTTAGTTCAACACGTTCACACGTGTGGCGCTGTCGTATCACGTTCTCAAGATGGCTGTCGCTCTTGACATTCGTTGTACGCAAAGCGTTGTTATAGAATTCCTATACTATGAGAACTTGGCAGTGGTGGACGTCCACGTGAGGTTGCAGAAGGTAAATAGAGATGGTGCTGTGCAAAGCAGTTCAGTCTCTCGTGTTTCATTTCTGTCTCTGATACTCCTGCAGACTTATACAAGGGTCACCCAGAAGAATAAAGTTACAACAGTTATGTAGGTTCGAAAAATACTTGTATTTCACTGAAACTCGCAGGAGAATTCACAAATATGTTAAACTATTTTTCAACGCAATAGCCATCGAGATCGATATATTTCTGTAGTCGGAACAACAGCTTCTGTACGACAGTGTCGCCATTTCTTTCAACCACTTTTTTACAATTTCCTCGGCCTCCTGATCGTTGATAAAACGTTTCCCACTAGAAAACTCCTTCAGTTCAGGGAAAAAGTGATAGTACGAAGGCACCAAGTTGGGTGAATGGGCAGGGTGGGTGAGAATATCCTGTCTAAACGATGCCAGCATCTTCTTTGAAACACGTTGTAACCTCACATGATGGATAGTCCTGGTACCATACTGTTATAGAGACTCTAATTCCAAGATGGCGCAAGGCAGTTGAGTGGGATAGGGGAGAAATAGTGATAAATATTGTCCAATTTCAACATGTTCTTGACCAAGATGTCAAAAATATAAATCAAAAAAATCCATTTAATAGATACAAATGTTATGTCGTTATAGATTAATTTGATAAAAGAGATTTACTAAAGCGTGATAATGTGCAAAAGCTAGAGTGAGATAGAGTGAGAGTGGACGTAGTCAGCGTGTTAAGCTGCGGTTCGATGCTAGGGAATTTGACGAAGGCATTGTCTTGATTGCAGCCAACTCATGGGACAGTTGCGTTTTTGCGCACCGTTTTAAGAGATTAAATATTTATTAATTTCTCTATTGTATCAGCATTATTTCTTTTTATATATTATATATTATATCTTTTTTTTTTAGATCTTTCCTAGTATAACCACGAAATAACATAAATTGAGAGTTTATAACACAAGTAAAGGCTTCTTCAAATGAATCTGTCTAACAATCATATCTAAACTTATATAGGGTGTTCCAAAATTCACGCGGTTTTTTTTTATTGACACCAACATGTGAAGTTGGTGTCAAAGTTTTTTTAATAACACCGAATTGTCAGTTCCCACGCTGTCCTTTTTTCTCGTTAGCAACACCTCGCCGAACAAATGACGCAAAATTCAAACCTTCCATGAATTTTGGAACACGTTTTACAAGAGTATGTGCATTCATATTCCTTTATAAAAGTATTCTTTTTAAAGAATACTTTTTATTTAAACGGTATTGTCAACATTTTCAACAAAAATTAAAAATTAAATTCGTATTATTAGTTTTCAAATAAAAATTATAATATTATATAACATGATGCATTGAGAATTAAAACTAAATGACTGCCATGTAGAACATTGGATACCGGTGTCGTTTATTATTATTTATTTTGAACATCTGTTATTCTTTATATTAATAATTTATATAATTATTAATATAATTATATAATACACATAATATTAATATAAAATTATAAAATGGATTATTTATAATTTACAATGAATATTAAATTATACGTTTAAAATTTTGAAAAAGCTGGGAGCCAAAAAGACGCAATTGAAGGTTATGTTTTTTAATACGTGTTTTATTGAATTTAATTTAACGATAATAATTTTAGTTTTTCGATATTACATAATGAATTTATTTCAACCTTTTACTCTTCACGAGAAAGGTAAAACTATATAGTTTGTTCTGTAGCATTCACTATGGTTTGTAAGCCTAGTGAATTTTTTGTTTTACAATAAATTGAAATGAAATTAGAATTAAACAGTTGTCATTCCTTTTATTACAAAAATTACCCTATGGACGTTTCATTCCACGACCTACACGTTGAAGTTTTTTAGTAAGGTCTAGATAAATAGTTGCGTTATTGGCATACTGGGTATGTATAAGAGACGGACTGTTCTCTTTCGAGAAAGAAGTGTTCATTTGTTTTTATTGTTATATAGGTAACTCTCTTGATTTATGTAATTATTTGATTTGAAGTTTAAATAATTATTAATATGAATAACGACTAAAAATTATTTGAGAAGAAATTAAACATTCGGGAACTTTTTAATTTATCAATATGATATATGAATATATCGTATTCTAATTTAGTCTCCATTCATGGGGAATTTACTTATTGATGCGACATTTTTTGCTGATGAATTCTTGTTTTTTTTTTTTTATAAACATTTTTCTGAATAGTGTTTATTATAGGGCACCTTGCTTTAAGTTGATAACGTCATTGTCAGATTAGGTTATGTACTACGGAAGTAGGGTGACCAAACAAAAGCAGACGAAATAATTTGCAGATTTTAGCGGGAAATTTGAATTCGTGTTTTATTGCATTTTTCGTTAGATGTTAGTTTTGGTACAATTACTATTTTGATTTTAATTTTAATGTTAAAATTTAATTGATAAAAAGTAATGCTTAAAATATATAAACTTATAAAACATATTTTTCATTTAAATTTACTATTTAAATATTAATTTAAATTAAAAAACACATAATACATATAGCTTTCGTATTTCATTTATTAATATAAATTATAAAAAAAATAACAAGTTGTTATTTTTTTAATTATAAACTAATAAAAC
>JABFOX010000745.1:0-15110 GCA_022817665.1 Axea sp. ZL-2020
ATAATAGATTTGTGTTTTTATTGTTTTTAGTTTTTTTTGTTTTGTGTTTTTATATATATTATTTTATTTTTAATTTTTTTATTTTTAATTTTTTAATATAATATTTGTGAAAATTGCGTTTTTTTGTTTATTTATTTTTTTTTTTTTTTTAATTTTTTTAAAAATATTTTTTTTTTTTTTTTTTTTTTTTTTTTTTTTTTTTTTAGATATTAATTAATAACTATTTTTACTTTTAGGTAATATCACTTATAAAAATACAGCGGATATAAATTCTTTATTATGTTTAATCAATCTGTAAAGAATATAACCGATGAATATAATATTGTAAATACAGGTTTAACTTCAGTGTACAATTTTAATACTTTACTTTTATAATATTTATAATTGATTTCTCTCGTAGTACTACTTCTACTTCATTTTTTATTAATTAAACCACGTTTTAATTAAAAATTAAGAATATTATAATTAAAATATTAATTTATGGATAATAGAAGTGTTACGTAATCTTTCAATTATTAACTCTAAAATATATGCAAGTTTACAAAGTTTCATTTTTCAGTGAAATGTGTGTTATGAATAAACTGGACAAATGTTTATACAATTGTTTAATAAATAACACTTCTGTTCACTGTTTATTTTTGCATAACACTATTAAAATTATCAAAAAACTTTCAAATGATTGTAAAGTACACTTTTGTTATATTTCTTCTTTGAATAAAACACCAGTTTGTATTCAGCAAGAATAATAACAAGAAAAATTGTAATGAATTTTAATTACAGAGTGAATTAATAGTATTAAAGTTTCATATTGAAAATTGAACTATTAAAATCGAATTACGTTCGAAAAAATATTGTTTATTTACTATATATTTAAAAAGGAACAGTTTTTTATAACTCTTCATTTTCATGCAACTTTATTTATTATTTGTATAATAATAAGAACATTGTTTACGTTATAAAATTCAGGCATTGTTTTTGACAAAATGTTGCAGAATTTGATTAAAATGCGTTGTTTAACGCGATTAGTAGTAAATACGAAATTAAACCGTTATACAAGTAATTTTAAAGATGCAATTTTAATTGACTACATGCAAACTTTCGGAATTAATGATTGAAAATTTTCACATTTATATTATAAACTTTCGGATTTACAATATTTGCGACTCATTGAAACTTTGGCTCCATTAAAAAAAAAAGATATATTAGGTTGGAAACTATGAAACGGGCGTTGAATGAAAATAAAAAAACGAAACGCGCAATTTTTCACATTATTTATTTTATTCAGTTGAAATAATTTCCATTGGCATCTACGACTTTTTGCCAACAATTGGGCAAATTATATATGCTTTTTTGAAAAAAATCTTTATTTTTAGAATTAGTAAACAATTCATGAATTTAGAATTAATAAACAAAATATGAAACGCCCGTGTCATAGTTTCCAACCTAATACTTTTGAAATATATATCACTGAAAAGTAGTCAATAATTTTTTCTTCGTTAAAAAGTATGTCATTACTACAATTAGTCATATTGATCTTATAATGGTATCATTTTTGTTTAAAATGTTTGATTAATTGTTGGCTAAACATTTTTATTTTTCATGGTAAATTAATTCTTAATACAACATTTATTTAGACGTGGATTGAAATTGCTGCAACAAATGTTAAAACGTCAGAGTGATGTTTTCTTGTTTAAAATGTTAAGAGTAATACGGTAGAAATAATTATATATATAAAAGATTAAAATATCGATGTTTCATATTTTAATATTAAAATTGCAAAAAAAAAAAAAAAATTTCAAGAACAAGTATGTTTTAAAAAAAACTGTTGTATAATAATTATAAAAAAAATAATTATTTTTGATTTTTAAAATGCATGATACTTACTGTCACGAAGCCATGATTCCTGTCGATATTCTTGTGGTGAATACATGTCGTTTTCTAAAATAAAAGAAATGTATAATTTTAAATATATCATGCATCAAAAATAATTTTTAGAACTATTTGATTTACACATTTAATATTTACTTTGTCGATTAAGCGTTCGACTGAAAGCTGTTTTAATTTGAATTACGTATTTTTATAAAAATTGTTGGAGAATTATACATGCTCACAACGCTACAACATGTTAGATTTGATTATATTTATTTACGATTTTTTAAATGTATACGTTTTACAAATTGCGCAGTTTTACTTATTGTTAATGGTATTATTAGTGTTTGTATAAGTGAATCGAAATTTAAATATAATATTATTAGTCTGGTGAACAACGAAATTACAGTAAATATGAGAATGAAAAAAAAAATTAAAATTGCAATTCATAGCTTTGTGTATTTTTTAAAATTATTTATCATAACTAAATTTTTTTGAAATTCCATCAAATACTGCAAAACTGAATAAAATGATGGTTTTATAATTAAATATAATAAAATTACTATATGCTTGATAAAGCAAATATTTGGAATGAAATATATTAGTATAAGAAATAGATATAATTCGTATAGAAAAAGAGCACGAAGTGTTTGTTTTTTCATCAGAAAAAATGCTTCAAACAGTGGTCATATATAGAGATATGTTAATGAATTATTTTTTTTCCATATAATTATTAATTGGTTGATTTCGTTAAATTTGTTTTACTCCAATGAATCACAATTCTTGTCTTCAGTTTCACATTTCTGTTTTATGAAATGTTTTGTTCTTTCCCGTCGCTCAACATTTCTTTGCTTTTAGTTTCTTTGCTTTTTTAGAAACATACTATGCTTCAATAAATTGAAAATGATTTGGAATGAATTATCAATTTTGAATGATCTTTCAATTGTTGCAATACATCAGTTCATTCTGTATAATAGCATTCAATTTTAACGCAGTTTAATGTTTTTAAACAATCTATTATAGTTTGACTAAATACAACACAAACATTTTAACTTGTAAAACATTTTACTTCATAAAAATAAATTACATCAGCAATGTGCAAAATAGGATGCAAACGTTTAAAATGTTATCTTCAGAAGACTCTGAGTTTTAACATTTATTAAAAATTGATCAAAAATATGTAAAAGTTCATGAACTGAAAAGTTTTACTTGTTCCTGATATCGGTATCACACATAGTTGAATCAAAGCATCGTAGACATTTTTAGATATTATTAATTTTTGACTGAGTAATTCCAGATTTCTCAGTCATTTCTTAACTTGTACCTTCACCTTTAAACAACATTTAGAAATTTGAAAGAGAAATTTTTATAACTATTTTTATTTTTTTGAATGTTCAGCAAACTTATGTAAACGATTGAATAATTTTAATTAAATATAATAGTACGTTTGACGTTGGATCTATTAATAAATTAATATTTCAATGAGGTGTAGTTGGTTAGACTGCATCAATTGAAATCCGATCAAATAAAAAAAAATCAAATTGTTAAGCAAACAATTACACAGGGTTTTGGTTCTGAACGTAATTGAAATTTTTAGATGAACTGAACTCAGTGTTTAATTAATTATTAATTTTGATAATTGAACGTGTAACGATTCAGTGGATTAAAATTTAAGTTCTTCATGATCAATTTATTGAATGATTAAAATTTCATATTAAATGGACCAGAGTAAGATTCTATAACTGCCAGGGAACATTTTTAATAATAAAATTACTGTTTAATGAATGAATCTGTAAGATTACTGCAATTCTTATGAAATATATTAAGAACGTTTGATTTAATAAAATATTTCCTTATGATTAAAAACCCAGTAGGTAACAGTTTCAAATTTGTAAAAAAAGTTACAAAAGTTGTTCGAAACACTTATTTTTTCAGCGATACTTTTGTTTCTAAATATCATTTCACATTATAATTTATATTATTTGTTATACAATGCAAATACCGCTTTGTCATAATGAATTGAAAATTTAATTTATTGAATGGTGAAGTAGAACATCATCTGTTTAATTTTCATTATGGATAATTAATGAACGACATTAAACGCAATTTACTTGTAAAAGTTTAATTATTTCAAAATTTGAATTACGAGTTTATTAATAAAAGTTCGTATAAAATAGCTGTTGAGCAATATTTTATAGAAGTTTAAGTTACATCTTAAGTAATGTCTGCTTGTATTTTTGCATTTTAAAACAAGTTTGAAGTCACTTTAGTTTAAACCTGCAAGTTTTTTTAATTAAAAAAAATACTGTTTGTAATTTTTTATAGTGAAGGACTTTTTAAAGACTTATGCCTAAAATAGAAGATAAAAAAATGAACGCAAGTTAAATAAATGCTTTATTTATCTTTTATTGTTCTTTCACAAAAATCAAACTTGGACAGATTTCTTCACACAAAAACACAGTCATAATCTTACCAATGGATGGTTAATAATATTGTACAATACATTTTACGCAACATGGTCCAGTAACATTTGCATAATTATAGCATAATAACGCAATAATGCTTTATTTATTTAAACCCCTTAAGATTGACAAGTCGTTTTTTTGTTTATAAAACTTTTGAATTTTAACTGGGATGCACAATTCATCATCCAGACATTTCACTCTAGCTTATTTATTAGTAATGAAAAGTAAAATTCATAAATAAGAAGAATGCCAAAGAAGAAAACATTTGATGGCTTAAATCAAGAGAAGAGATATTCCAAGATATATCTATACACTGAATGAAACGGGGAACCTGTAAATGACAGCCTTCGTTCAGTGGGCGGTTTTCTCTCTTCCGTATGTCTCAACATACTTTGCTCTGTGTAAGTGCCTGTATCTATAAGTGAACTACGACGTTTGCTTACATGTATCTATATTCTTTGCTCCGTCAAAGGCACTCGTCAACCAAGAAGATGAGAATTCCTCTTCTCTTTATCGTTTGGACCTTCCCTGTAATTTTGATATCAATCTGGGGCATGTCATTTGTCGCAGAATTATCATCAACCGTTTAGCATTATTTAGAAGAAAATTTTGCACATTTGTCGAACTCTGTTGACATCCAAAACATCAATACTTCCAACTCAAGTCAGTTTAATACCAAATTCATCATCAACGGCTTATGGCCATTTTTTGTAACTAATTTAAAATTCATCTTTTGAAAAATATCAGAACTTATCCTGTCACCTTGAAAACAGACAGCGAAGATTTTCAAATACAAAAGTAATAACAAATTGAGTTAGTGAATTTAAATTGTAGCTTTAAACGTAATAAGGCGTGTCAGAATTACTTTTGATAGGAAATTGTGCTTTATTGAAGTTCGTCTGTGGTTACAATTACGACAATTACAAATCTTAATATGTGTAATACGAATTGATAAGCGATGAACTGACTGATAATTACGTCTTTGATTCGAAGTTTGAAGCTATGATTGCGGTTATGAGGATTGTGATGGTTTATTTAGATGCGTGTTAATAGACGGAAATTTGTTATACCGGTAAATGAAATAACCACAAGATTGCTCCTCAAGGAGGAAGCTTTCCAATCGTTTGCCGGATATCCTTTTTGTTCCGTCTCTCGAAGCAGCCACTTTTTACGTTTGCTCTGCATTTCTCGTTTCGCGAATGTACACTTCTGTATTCAGATTTTTAGACTGATAAAAAATATATTAAATCTGGGTGTTCGATTCGCATCAATTGAATTTAGATGATAGGTAATTCAATAATTTACAGATGAATTTCAGATAAAATCCAACAGTTTTCTTAGAGATAATTATGTGCTTAATGTACTATAATAAGATCGTATATCCACATTTTACAATTAATATAAGCTTTGAATTTATACTTTTAATCAAACATGAAATGATATACATTTGGCTTTGATTTAAAACCAGAGATACATTTATCTAAGAATATAAGAAACTTTGAAGGGGAGAAAATTACATTTAAAATATCAATTTACGAACTACGTTCGTTGTTATCATTAAAAACATTTTATTGTCGAACCCCAGAAACATACATATAAAAAATGATATAAAATGTTATATGAATAAAATAATTAAATTACACGAAAATCTTTATTAATATGCATTCAGCACCATGGAAAATTGAAAATAAAATGTATCTATGGTAGTTACTTATGCATGCATTTCAGAATAAAAATATGAAAGATAACTTATGGTTCCTGTTACGCATATTCCATGCATAAGAGCATGAGCTAAAGATCAATTTAGCATAATTTAAAAAGCTTAAATACAACATTAGTTTAAAAAGTAAAGAAATCGTTTTATCATTTGAATTACAATTTTATAATTTAAATTGCAGTAAAAATATGGTATTTTATACTATGCGTTTATGTGTATCTAAATTATAGATGCAACATAATTTATGTATAATTTGGATGTTGCTTTCATTCTTAAATGTGAATAAAAAGTACGTTTAATAAAATATTTTTTGTCAGTTTTATTTTCGGTTATTCTTAAATAAGTTTTATTAAAACAAATGATTGGCGTAATGCTTGCACAGTAGTAATAATAAAACGTTTAGAAACTATTTTAATAAATTCTTACATAAAATATCTTTTAATATTAACATATGTGGGACATAACGAATTATACAAACTTGTTAATAAATATATGCATTACACAATCAAATCGTACATGGACCAGAGATGGACTCCGTTTGAAACGTAAATAAAATGCAGTGTAAAATATTTTAACTAAATTAATATTTATTAAAATAATGGAGTTCATTTATTTCTATGCTGAATTTATTTTTGTTTTGTTTATAGTGTGATAAAAAAATGATATTGGATATGTAAACTCTGCAAATGCACTAAATTTAATACGATAAATATAATTATTATAGCCATGTAAGCATAAAGCTAAAATACGTATAGGTTTTGATGTATGACGTGATTTATTATTTAACTAAATTGTTAAATTTTAATTATTTATTCATTTCATTTTTTCTTCGAAAAAAAATTTATTCATTATTCATTAAAGAATTTTTTGTAAAGTATTGCCAAATATCAAATTTTATACAAATTTGTTAAAAATTCTGACACGTTTACTTTCATAGTGTGTTACACACTTTATGTAATTTTCCATTTCATTGCACTTTGGGTATAAAACTCCACTTTTTTATGTGTTGAACGAGTAAAAACATTGTTTTCTGTAATTTTATCAAACCAAATTTATACAGATATAATATACTCAGAATATAACATCAGTATACATAGAAAAAATGTATTTTTAATTATAGTAATTATTGAAAGTTTAAATGCTGAGAAATAAGCGATCCAGTTTGGATCATTTTTAATACAAAACTATAATAGTTCATTCTCAAATCTTACATGTTTACACATATACTTGTTCATTGCTCAGTACATTAATTAAACTATATAATGTATTTATCGAGTTTTAACTAAGAATTTGATATCGATGTGTGCTTTTCTTGGACCCACATTTTAATTCAAGAAGACTCCGATAATGTTTAATGTAATATTACACCCGAAAAAAATAGATTCATGAAAGCATTATTGATTTAAATTAAATGATCTAATCACAGAATGTTGAATCAATATGAACTGAAATTGGAAAAAGGTCAATTTCATACAGAAGAAGTGACGAAATGTCCATTTTGATTAAAACGCACGGTTGAAATTATAATTATTCAAAGATAATAATTTGCAGAAGAAAAATGGATTTCCCCTACGCAAAATGAATAGAATCTATTTGAAAGAACTTATGACTAAATTTTACAAATGTTTTTCAAGGTATAGATGTTTCATTCGTAATCGCGTTAGTTTCCCATAAAACAAATGAAATTATTTCAATTACTACGAGCACACTTATTTACAAATGAATTATTTTAAAACAATTATTATGTGCAAAAATGTGTAATTTCTACGCTGCAAAAATTCGCAATTAAAATAATTATATCACATCTGAACAGAAATTCTTCGCGAAGTGACACAACCTAAGTGATATTTCCTAACAAGTAAAAACATTCAATCGCAAATTGCATTTTTTGCATTTACACGTAAAGTGATTAATACTTGGTTCAACCAATTTCCTTCATTTGATTTCAAATTACATTTTTTTTTACCGGACTTTTAATTTTGATCCTCCAAATCAATTCGCTATCTTTTATTCTTGGCAACTAAAACAACACAGTGCATCAAATTGCAAATCGAATCCACTTTAAAATTGAATCAGAAAATGAATTCAACGGTCTTCCCTCGTTGAAAATTAATTATTAAAAATGATCGAGGGACAGCGATTTCTATAAGTTACTGCACCGCGATGTGTCGTTGAAATGTAAACGAAGGTGGAGGAACGTAACGTGATTATGATAGAGAAATTGCGGCATTATAGGTAGTGATTGGGTTAGGGGTGGACCAGTCACCCCAATAGTACTTGTACTGCTACGTCGCTGGATACAAAGTGTCAATCACTGCAGGAATTATACGTCTATAGCTAAATAGATACCCGCGGTGAAGAGTGCACAAAGATTGCGAGAGAGAGGGAGGAAGAGAGAGAGAGAGAGAGAGAGAGAGAGAGAGGGAGAGAGAGACAGAGGAGAGTAAAGGACGTCGTGGAAAAAGGGAGAAAAATCATGGACTGGGGGAAGGTTGCCAGTATCCGCCCCAGTGCGTTAAAGCGCATGCGGGAATTTGCAAGAAAATCCCAAGAGAGTCGTTGCCTTGGTTATTCTTTACTTATTTAATTTCATGCACTCGTTGAAATATCACTAACAGCTCTGAAGTTCAGAAACACAATAAGATGATTATGGTTTGGATGTCATCGTTTCAAGCAACCGTGCAAACGGTGGAGTCAGTTTTGATCGGATTCGAAATGGATTTTGTCATTTGTAGAGAAGAATTATACACATCCACGGAATTTGTACAACTCTGAAAATTCAATGTCTTAAAATGACAGAAAATATAAGGAAAACGCAGCTGCGTGAGTTTTGACTCAAACGTCGGTCGGATTTAATGTTATTTAAACTAAGCATAACTAAGCATTTTTCATTAGCAATGAAAGTCTTTTGTCGCGGCTCAATCTCTCTTGCTGGTGCAGCAAATTAATTTTTTGTCCAACGCTGTACTTCAGATTTAATATCAGAGTATTAATGCTTAAATATTCCCAGCGTAAAATCAATACAAACCGTTTAAATGCGTAACAAAATTAATAACTTTAAACAAAGTCGTGTAGACCGAATAAACAGACCGAGAGCGTTTAAAGTCAACGTGCAAACATTATAAATTGTATTATGTACACGCGCAAACAAACAAGCGAACAAGAGTATTTAGGGAGCGATCTATTACGCTACGTTCGAAAAGATATCCACCCTCTATGAATACCCTCGTCGTTGCTGATATCCGCCGTTCATTGGATTTAAGGTAGATTATAATAAAATCATCCGGTTCCTGAGGAATTAAATATTTACTCACAATCTGATAGTTAATCAAATTGCATTTTTAATACGAACGTGTTTGCGATTAATATAATGGATTCATTAAATTGTTTAATGTGTATTTTGCATTCAGTTTGAACAAGTTTTTAATTATAAGTAATTCCGCGATGCTCGCGCAACGACGCGAAACAACGTTGAAATAAGAGATTTAAGTGGAATTGGACAAACTGGAGTACCGATTCGCTAAAGAACTAATCCAATCTTTCATTCCTTTTAAAAAACCAACTGTGCTTCTGCGGCTCGATTGTCTTTTGTGTCGATGTCTTATTTTTGGCCAGAAAGAAAAGGAAACACCCCCCTAAACAGAAGGCACGGCGAAGGACAATGTAACCAACAAGGGTGTTGAGGTAGAAATTTGTCACTCAAGAAATCTATCGGCTAATTGCTTTTCACTTCGCGACAGAATCAATAGTTACTGTCTTCGAGCTCGTCAAGGCATTTTCATAATTTGAAATTTACCGGTAACTCCAAATGACTTTCAAATTGTTGGCTTTGCTGAATTCGTTTGAATTTGTCGCTTTAGCCTAATTATAATTAAACGACATTTGGAATTAGTTTGGAGGGTTGAAAATGATGGTGGGGGAGTTATATATGTATGAAAAAATATTCAGTGAATCTAAATAGATGTTTTAATTCGAACAATTTAAAGCAAAGAAATTCCACTATTTACTTCTTTCAACTAAAATTTAGTTTTCTTGATTGCATTTTTGTCTTTGTATTTTCAAGACGAGATTTTTCTAGTTTACTTAGTTCGCTTTTCTATGAATGTGTGAGAAATTCATGCAAGGCATATATTTCATACGAATATTAAAATACACCGGAATTTACATTTGATATTAATTTTTAATTGGGTTTACAATTGTTATTAATTGGAATTGTTATCAAACCACGTTGAGAAAAGTATTTATTAAAACAAACTTTATTGGTAGTAAGTTTCACTCCACGCGTGAATG
Organism: Axea sp. ZL-2020; assembly: GCA_022817665.1. Lineage (NCBI taxonomy): Eukaryota > Metazoa > Arthropoda > Insecta > Hymenoptera > Scelionidae > Axea > Axea sp. ZL-2020. The sequence continues at coordinate 10,342 of JABFOX010000745.1, forward strand.
ATCAATTGTGATTAATTGTCCCTTGCCCAATTACAGAATATAGTTCACATTATTTGAATAGTAATATTTCGATATATATATTTTTATTGTTCAAAGTACTGCTATAACTTTATAAATAATTTATATTCGTGTCATAGTGAACGAAATAAGGTAATAGTTTATAAACATTGTGCTTTATTGGAATAAAATATTTAAATATATAATATATCATGTTTCGCAAGCAAATAATAATTTTTTGTGTATTTTTTGCAAATGTGTAATTATAATTGCAAAAGCTTTCCTGTGAGACTACACCCTGTTAATGAAAAAGGATTAGTTATAATGCTAAAAAAACATCAAAATATTAACAGACTGAACGTAGAAAGAGTTACAAATAAGTAGAATTATGCCGTTATGGTCAACCATGGCATTATATGAACAACATTAATACATTTGGGAGAATTATGAAAGCATGCATAATTATTTTGCAAATTTAAATCAGCATAGTGACAGCTTTAGCGTATAAAATTTTAACAAAATATATATCAGTCATGTAAAAAGTATAATAAAAAAATTAATTAGACCACTTAATTACTGCATGGAAAAATACATTTTGCCAGTTGAATGTATGAAACCGTTAAATTATTGATTATTTTACAGTAGATGCTTATTAATTATTCAATTACATTAATGATCACAAATAATAATTAAAAAAAAAGACAAATAATTCGTTAAAAAGGAGTACAATTTTTTTATTGAACAGTTGAGTAAATCAAATTGTATGCTATAATAAGTGAAACATTATAAGTGAATTAAAATAATTTAAAGCATCTTTAATTATTATAAAACTATGTTTTATTATCAATGAATAAAACAATTGTCTACATCATTAATAATGTAATGTTATTATCTATTGCAATTTTTAAGTTAAAAGAATCATTGTAAAATGTTATCAATTTGTTGACTGTGCTTACAAGAATCAAAAAAAAAGTATTTGTTTTAATAAGTTAATTTATATTAACAAACATGAATGTATTTGTAAGGAAGATACAAATTAGTATTATTATATATTTGATATTATATTTGAGTGTATTATGTATATATACTCAAATGTTGCTTTACACTATATTCCAAGACCGGAAACAGTCGCTTCGCACAACTTATTTCGCTCGAAAAATGACTTTGCATAAGTTTAGCGAACATGTTGCACAAAGCAAAGTTGATCGTAAAATTTTGCGAGAAAAAATTCAATGTATTTAATAAACTTTATTTAAAAAATAATTAGAAAATTTAATTCGTTTATTTTTTAATTCGATTTATATAATCATCGTTGTTAATTTTTTTCTTTTTTAATATAAGTAAAGTAATTTTATATTTTAAAATAGATTTTTCAATTTTTTTTCTGATCCAATGAAAAATAAGATTTAAGTTTAATTTATTTAAATACATTGAAGACTGTATGTAATTAGATATTGCACATAAAAATGACGCCAATTGAATAGCATATACTTCTTTATTGAGGTTTTAATTAATCGGAAAAATTCAGACTGAATTTTGCTTTTATGAACATAAAAAACTGTTATTGGAAGATATAATTATTGTTAGATGTTAAAATTTATTCAAATGTATTATTTTTTTTTTTATATATATAATATTTAAAGACATATTAATCGTTAGTTGAAATTTTATCTCCAGGAAATATAAATCAAAAAATTATTAAAAGAATTAATTTAATGAATAATTCAACCTTGTTTATGATTATCCGTTGCTTATATGTAAAATTATTATGACCATTTGAAACATTTTTTTAGTAAAAAAAACTTTGTTATAGTCACGAATAATATTTATTATTTCATTTATGAAGGGTTAACCACATTTAATAGAACTAAGTAGGCAAGTAACAAAGGTAGCATGTGAAATTGTGTTGTTCACAGAATAATACCGAATGTGTATGGTATTGTTAACACGGGATTATTCATGATACAGAACGGCTGTTAATCTGCCTATAGAATTCTGTTAATATACATAATAGATTGAATAAACAATTATTATGAATTAGATACATGATCTGCAATCAGATTACGCAGTCTTTCTTTATCAATTAAAATACAATTTGCATGCCATAATGTACGTATCGGTTGTACGCCTAAATATTTTGTATTGCCGGGAATATTGATAGTAAACGCAATGCAAATTTATTGTTGATGCTTAAATGCATTTAATGATGTACTGAAAAAAGACCATTTTATCAGTGATTAAATACAGTGATTAATCTATCAATCAGTGATTAAAAATAACCGTCAGTAGATATCCGAATGGTAAAAAATTTTAGTTAAAGATTTTGCTACAAATAAAAATTTGTGGCCAAAACTGTGTAAACTGAAAAAAATTCCTAGTTGAAAGAAGTTTTGTTTAAATCAAATGAAAAATGTATTTGAATACGTTAAGGTATGTGTACATGTTTGAAATAATTTCATAATATACTTCAGTTTAACTAAACGTAAATTTTGGCTTCAATTAAATATAACTGTTAGTCGAAAAAAATACACAGTTTAACATTTCAGGCTCGATATACCGCTTCAAATAATTACTGACTTACTGAAAACATGTATTATTCAAATTTAATCGAAACTATTGTTCGTCTCAAACCCAAGTATTTCTAGATTATAATAAGTTCAAAATTTACTGAGTTCAAGTACATTTTTTAACAGCCATTAAAGTTTTCATTTATTATATACGAATTTCATTATTATTGTAAATTCATATGCTACACGATTAAAGTAACGTCATAGTGAAAATTTTAATTTAGTTACCTTTCGTGAAAATTCAATGTGCAATTATAGAAATTTATTTAGAAATAATTTTACATACGTATCTGTTTTATATAAAATTTTAGTCATACGATTTCAGTTGAATGATTTTCTCATACAATTTTTATAATTATTTTGATATCTAAAATAAATATTCGGTCAAAAAAACATAACACGATAAAAGCGCAACACAATAAAACATACAAGTTTGCTAATTTTGTTAGTTTTTTTTATTCTAAAATTAAAAGATTTTAATGAATTTTTCATTATGAACTAATGTCACATGATATGTATCAACTGAGAGTTATATTATTTATAACGAGTTAAAATTACTGGATTTAGTTTGCCAATATGTCCGACAACATTGCATCCTATTTTTTTTTTTTTTATCGTGTTATATGTCTCGTTTTTGTAATAAAATCGTTCTTAAAAATGTGTGTTAGTTCAACTGTAATATAATTAATTTAAGTAAATTTTCATTTGAACTCGAGTATACTTTTCAGTTAAATAACACATATTACAGGATTTATTAAAGTATATAAACATTCCAGATTTAACTTAAGTATAGTTTATTCCAGTACATTATGAATTAAATTTGAATATAATATATAAATTAAATAAAATGTATTATTGTCTTTAGTCGAGTAAAAACATATGCTTAATTAAAATTTAACAATAGTAAGTATGTACAATCCAAGTCTATGAAATTTTGAAATCAAGTGTTTTTTTTTTTTGCCAAAATTGTTAACTTTCATTTTGATTTCCTTGTAAATTGAGTTCGACAATTTTTACTGCACTATCAAATAAAGTATGATTTCTAGTTATAAAAAATTCAGTGTAAACAAATCATTTAACGTAATCCTACATATCATTTTACTTCATGTAAACACAACACATTTGACAATTTAGAAGGTTGTGAAGCCACATTTAACAATTATACAAAATTATAATTTCACATGGTATTTTTCAGTGTGTTATTATTCTATTATAATATTGCATTATTACCCATTAATACCGGTTACAATGTTACCATAATGATAATTCAAGCATGGTTGAAATGAAACAAAAAATTAATGCAAGTAGAGTTGATAAAGAACAGCCACGAATTTCAACATTTACTTAATGTTGACATTAGAAATGTGCAGGGATAAAAACTGTTCTAACTTTTCAAACATATTTATTAATGCAAAAAAAATTTTGTAGTAAAATTTTGCATTATAATTTTTGATTGTGTATATATTTCCATGTTTTTTATGTTCCGTGTATTTTTATGTATTAAGGCAAATGTAGTGATTTAAAACACAAATATTGTGGCATAATTGTTTTTAATGACATATTAATAAATGATCCATAATGCACGTATGTTAGGTGTAAAAAAATTCCATATAAAAATACAATTCTGATTTTTTTTTTCATGTGTATTGTGATGCTTGATTTATTGTATGATGACATGAAAAAAAAACTAACAAAAAAGAACAGGATCATTAAACTGATTAAAATTATAGTTTTTAAAAGAATATCAAATATTACGTATAAATAAATTGTTGCCTGAGAGGTAAAATTTAAAAAAATACAATAAAAGAAATTATTGATAACACAATTCGCAATTTTTAACATTTAAAATTTTTATTTGAAGTCCATTTGAAGAATATTTATTTTGCTGCATTTGCTAGTTTAATGTTGACTTGAAATACTCATTGGAAACAAATATTATAACAAAACGTTTTATAGACACGTTTATATAATAAAAGAAAAAGCTCGGCTAAAACCAGATATATGTAAAAATGATACAGAAATTAGAATGTGTGCTTTTTTTTTATTTTGAATATCATTTTTATTACGCGCTATTCAATATCCAGTGCTATAAGTAAAATATTAAATAAAACAGTTTTATTTAGCTACACCAAAAAATGTTTCAATGTACAAACTATAATTACAAGGTCAGAATATTATTCAATGTTTCCCAAAAATAGTTTACTT
>JABFOX010000746.1:0-15108 GCA_022817665.1 Axea sp. ZL-2020
GAAGTAAATTTTCCGCCTTTTTGTATTATCTTTCTACAATTAACTTTTTACAGTTGTATACTAATTTGAATACAAATTAAGAATATCTTAACATAAATGTGAAACAAAGTCTATTACTATTCTATAGCAGATTAATAATATCAATACTGAATAAGATTGGATGGATATGTGAGCAGGTTTATATTTCAGCCCGGTCTCTTAGAATACACATTTTTCTGAATTGTTCTTTTAAAATTTGTGATAAAAATTAATTTACATAAAAATAAAATTGCTATAATTTCTAAATTCATCGCGTATACTATATTTAGAAAATATTTTGAAAAAAAATTCCTTTGATTCTAAATAAACAAATAAAACAAATGAAAAAGTTGTACAAATACAAATAACCCATCAAAACATTCAATGGTAATAGTAGAATTCTCAAATAATTCATTTTAATTGAAAATAAAGAATAATTTTAATAAAAAGAACAATTTACTCTAAATGCGAAAAAAATATGAGTTAAACAAAATAAACTAATTTTGATAAAGGTTAATATTAAAAAAAAAAATCGGTATCATTTTTTTGTAACTCTTAACTTCTTATTAAATTTTTCATAAAAACACCTATATCTGTCTGTAAATGTTATTTTTTTGTTTTTGAAATTTAAAAAAATTCACATATAATGGAATATCTTATATTCACAAGAAATATAAGATATAACCAAAAAGAACACAAAAATATACAAAAAAAATATAAAAAAACATTTTTGTATAAATGGTTTGTGCTTTGTGATTTGAAAAAATTGTACACTCGTGTATATTTTAATATATTTAATATACCTATTTATGTTTTTAGTTATAAAAAACACGTGTTAAGCAATTACAAGAATACACGAGAATAACAACGTAAACTCCTTTTACGTACGCTTCAATTGATAAAAAATAAAAGATGTATCATATTTTATATCAATTTCTTTAAAATTATAAACACTATACGGATAAATATACATATAACTAAAAGTTCAATTAAAATTGTAAATTTTTTGTAATCTTAACTGCAATTTTATTTCTATCACACTAATATGTACTCTGTTTATCATAAATACATGATATAAATGTAAGTTTGAAAAAAATAATTTCATATAATTAGTAAAAATGTAATTATTTTTATAACTGAATAATTTAGTGCTATTTTTCTTTCACTATTTTTATACTGAATATTTTAAAAATAACTTAGACATAAATATACATGTTTTTATTTTAAAAGATATTTAAAGAACAATCACAATTAAATAACATTATAACCCAACATAATATTATTAAACACTAATACCAATAAATTTTACATTCAATTCAACCTTATAAAATAATGATGAAAAGCCGAATTTTAAAAATGAATTTATACATTGATAATTTGAAAATTGTAAATGTTTTGAAATATTTTGATTAAATTGCTTTAGTTTGTATTGAAGAAACAAAAGAATACATGTATAATGCATAGTATAGTATATGATCCATTTTATCATAGTTCTAATGTACTTAATGAGAATGAGTATTCACTTAATAAGAATCTCCCAGCTTTACTTATCTGCTTTTCAGTTGCTAAAATCAAATACATTTATTTCATAAAATAAAATAAAACAAAACAAATAATATACCTTTAATTGATTTTAATTTTAATTTTTTCAAATAGAATACAAATTATTTTATAGCCGTTCCATGAATTTTATTAAATAATAAATATAAAAATTATAGTAAACATGAAAAAAATACTTCGTTGTTTTAATCTTTTACTTTAATGTTTTATATTTATTTTAAAGGATCGATAATAAACTATATTAATAATTTTCTAATAAAGTAATACCACGTTCAGTTAAACTAATCAAAACTTATTTTATTATTAGAAAATAAAAGAAGTTTTACATTAGTATGTATTTTCATATTTATGCATCAGTAAACATTTATAAACATAATTCTACCATTAATTCAAATGAAAACATGATTTTTATTTCAATACTTTTAATAAATGCATTTTTCCTAGCACTGATATGGAATAGCACTGTTTTTTTTTGCACTTAACAGTAGCGCCAACTCTACTTTGCATAACAAGTAGTATCAACGAAAAACTAGCAATGTTTTACATATTAATTTAATTTTTGAGAAAAGTTGTTACAAATCTTAGTGTTGCTTCAACGTCGAATGTCGTCATTGAGTTCCAGCATACGTCGTTAGCAATCACAATTTACATTCTTGTAAAAAATGCATTAAGTTAAAGAATAGTTCTTATTACTGAAAAATTTTCAAAAGATAATTTAAAATCTCCCTAAACGCATTACTATTATGCTCTCCCACATACTCCGCGTTATAAACTGCATTTTATTTTGATAAGTTTATTTCAAAAGAAAAAGATACCACTGGATATGATGATAGAAGAAAAACCACATATGTTTTCCAGGAATTATTTAGTATATGTATTATCCGGAACTTTACAAAAATGTCAAAGAATTTGATATCACCGATTATTGACAACGGATTAAAAAATTTGAGACCGTCAATTCTGGGTAAGCATTCAAAAAATGAATAATAGTCTCAGGATGTTAAATAGTCGATAACTGATGTGTATTATTGTACCATCCCAAATACCAAGACGCTTTACAAGTCATAAACCTGTGTATGAAACTGGTATAGAATTTCACGTTGAATTTGAATCTGAAAAAATTTTGCGATGATCTTTAGCTGTTCTCATTATATTCAAGATTTTTAATCCAAATATAAGTATCTGTAGTAAACTGCATTTTGTATGTGGGCACGATTTTTGTATGTTTATTATTGTTGCCTTCTACAGCATTTTCATAACCACCACCCGAAGACACTCCACATAGAGGTTTCATGCTTCCCTGCAGACATTCACATACAATTATACTAAGTCACACGCAAGCATATTTATACACTGACAATACGATTAATCGCGATATCGGTGTTTTGCAAAGTCCTCAAAAAATACCAAAAACGTAAAATAATCTTGATCATCTCGAAGAATAGTCAGAGACTTTTGATGTTTGCAAAATTTTTTCAGATTCAGATTCTCCGTACCAAAATTATACGAAAATCATGTGTTATGGGAACGGAAGAAGCTAAACCTTAATTTTACCAGTCTTCACTTTCTAATTTTAATCCACCATATTTGATGATGTCGATTGTTGAAGTTTTTGCTACATCTTTCTATTTCACGACATTGTAAAGGCATTGGTCAAGAGTTTTATTAAGGTGTTATTTGTACTGTTTCATTTCTATATCAAATGTTATGCATTTATTAAATGTTTTTTATCGGGATAGAGAATAAAATAATTTGCTCCACATTCACGGAGAAAGTCACAATTATTTTCTCAATAATTCTTATAAGTTATATAAGGTCTAAAAATTTCAGAATCTCGAAAAATTACTCAATTATTTTTAAAAAATAAAGCAAATGTTTCAAACTAGAAACGTACAATTTAAAGTCATCCATACATTAGGAGTAACCTTAATAAATTCCTCGTAATTCGGCGAATAGAACAAATATCTGCGAGTTTATATGCATGAAGTTCGAAATGTTGAATTTCAATAAAATGAAATTAATATAATATTCTGATTTGGGATAATACATTTTATGATAATTGAATAGTATATGTTTTGTATTCAAAAAATGTCTATATCTATATTTTTTAAATTTAACTAAGAAACTCCCCTCACATTGTGAGTATCCCAAAGTGGAAAAAACAAAAGAATAATGAGATCTAAAATAAAAGAGGACCAAAGGAATCTCCCTGTAATATATTATAATGGGCGTGATACTTAACCTTTGCGTTGAGTAGCTTATTTCTCAAAGAAACATAAATTCTGCTATGTATCCCACTATGTTCTTATATACCCCAAAGTGCTTCAATAAACAAATTAATGTATAAGATATCAAATCAAACGCCTAACGGTAACTAATCCAAGCAATCGATAGGTTGCGCTCATAAAACGCTATATGACAGATCTCTGTGTCAATCAATGGGTTAACGCAATAGCCTAACGATTCAATTTTCGCCCCTTTATTGATATAGTTGGTTTTATCGTACTTAGCAACCTATTATACAAAATGCTCGTAAAAATTTTATATTTTTACAGGCAATCTATATAACTAAAATACACGTTGTCAACCGTCAATCTTTTAAATGTCTGTAATTCCTAAACCCTATTTATTTCCGTATCATGACGCATAATATGGAGAAATACAAAAAATGGGAGTTTCAAAAACCAGATCCATAATTTATAACAGCATGAAATGCATGCGAAGTTGTTCCTAGAAAGTAGTATTAACTCTGTTTATATCTTTATTTTTATAGAAAACCTTGTGACGAATTGGTTCTGTACTTTTACAGAAAATCGTGCTAGAAAGCCCGGGAGATAAGAGGCATAGTCATGAAAGTTTTGCGACATGAAGTTCCGAAACGTTAAATGTATTTTTAAAAAGTATTAAGAATATATATATATATATCCACTCATCTGAGTCTGATATTTTTCATAGTAATGGACTAGATCTCTCTGTCATTCATTCATTCGCTCAGTATATATTTGCTTGGGTTTGAGTTCTTGATTACTCGAACCAACCATTGTACCTTATTGATCCGATCCTGACGCGACTTGATCCCCAAAAGGATATATTTGACAAATGGGAATCTAAGTATATTGAGTATACACTGATATTAGATTTGTTTAATTCTCACGTAGAATGAAGAAACAAAATCAAAATCTGAATACTTTGCACTATTCAATTTGAAATCCTTATATTTCAAGTGTAATAATTGTTTTATGAGTATTCTAAAACAGTGAACACGGACGGACATAATTGTTGATACATATCAAAAATATATATACATTCACCAGTAGCATTTGATTAATGACCAGTAGTTACCAGGGGAACCAATGAAATATAAAATCATTCGAAATTTCACATTCGAACTAAATTCAATTCAAAATAATTAGTTCAAAAACCGCAATTCAAAGTAAACAGAAAATTCTCAAGATTGCTGTTTTTGCATACTACTTGTAAAAACTCACCATTATTATATATAAACTATTATATATTTTTATATTAAATATATCAAATGATTTTAATTCATTAATTTTTAATATAAATTTTATGTTAAATTATAGATAATAAATATTAGAAATATGTATTGTGTTTTTTAACAATACTTATAGCTATTATTATATCAAAATCACAGACATGTCATTAGTTTTGTTAGTTGTTGTTTTTGTTATTATTATCGTTATTAAAATTGTCCCATTGTTTACGATGATTTCAATATACATTTCAACAATTTTTCAAATGTTAATTTTCTTTCAAATAATGTATTTTTTAATATTTTTATCTAAAACTCTTACTTTACACTATTGCCTCATATTTTATAAAATAATTTTTAATACGTCATCTTTTTCTTTATAATATTATAATAAATTCCTCTCAGTTAGATAAAATATATACAATGAAATATTTTCAAAAGCTGATTCGCGCAGACATACACAAGCTTACATACTATACTCGTAATGAGTACGTGGATTTATGATGATTAATTTTCCCTGCAAACATTACCATTGAAATTTTATAGATGAAGCGTACATCCATGTATGTAAAAACGAGGAAAATGAGCATGCATAATAGTTCTAACTATATAATCGAATTCATTATAAATGGATTTAAATAACATGTACATTAGAAAGTGTTTTTTACATTATATCTTAAATATTATTTTATTCAATTATCTGCATATATTTCACGAATAAAATTTTTGTTTTAGTGCCCAAAAATATTTCAATAATTACTATTTTTTTCTTTTGAAGCACTTAGCAATAACTAAATATACATTAAATTAATTATAATTGTATGAAACAATAAAAAATGTATACCATAAAATATGGCAAAAATCTGAACAAATCAATTATCAAAATTGAATATCCTACTTTGGTTGATTTAATTAATTCTTGTATTGTGCTATTATCTTTACTTCTATTTTATCATTATTTCCTACGAGAACCTCATACTAGGGACCTAAGTGATTCTTAATTGATGAATGACTAAAGCTTAGACCTTTACTCTAATTTATCCGTTACGGCAATCGTTAATCGTAACTTACATTAAACTTAATTAAGAATTTCTAATATTATTACCTTTAAAAAAAATTAAATTAAATATTTTAATTCTTCAGACAAACATAACTAATATTGTTATAATTAATATCATTGTTTTTTTGTCTTCAATTCATTACACAATATTATCACTTTGCATGAACATTAACTTGTAATAATATGTCTATATATTTCATGCACACTTTGTATCATTAATTTGTATATACATTTGCATAACTGTAAATAATGCAGTATATAAATAACAAAACAAAATTAATTTAATTGATTTACTAGATTGAACCCATCAATACTCAAAACATTTGTAATATTTTTAATTTTTTTTATAATCCATGTCATAAGTAAAAAAATCATTTCTCCTAGATATACAGCAATTCAAAATTAATTAATCTAGTTATGTATAAAAATTATATGTAAATATGTTTAGAACTATATTTTCAACAATTAAACAATTTAAAATGTAACTTAGAAGAAGAAAATAATTGGTCTTTCGTAATAATTTTGTTAGAAATAAGAAATTTTTAATAAAACACTTCAAAATATATAAAATTAAAAAAATAATTTTCATGAATATACAATTATATAAAAATGAAGTCGTGAAAATATGAAGCAAAATAATCTTACAAAATATTTTTGTAGTCTGTTGTATAAAATACAACACCGAATACCATTTCTATTAAAATTACTTTTACAATCTGGTCGAAAAATGAATTCAAAGAAAAAATGTCCTCAGAATAAATCGTTAAAAAATGAAGCTAGTGTAGGAAAAGACATGAATCTAAAAAGATAATGAATCTAAAATTACTGGGTATTACAATTTTTAAACCATTCAACGGAACTACGATGTTAAGATTTAATTCAGACATGAATAAAGGCTGTTGAATGTACAACTTACGTTGGGCATTCTACTTTTCATTTAATTTATTAATAATGACACTTTGAACGATAAATATTAAAGCAGATGATCTTTGTTAATGAAAAATCATCTAAACAGTTGATTGTAGGTATCATTTAGCGAAATCATGATAAATCCTATCAAGCAAAGTTCGTGAAACCGTTATCGCCCATAAATTTGTTATTAATGAAATCACAGTCATAAGCATATTATTTCTTTTTATGAGTCATAATTTTTTATTTGTCAAATAAACTAAAAATGTGTTATAAGATTGTCATTCCTGAACACAAAATAATGATAGTGAATCTTCAGCTAGAAAAGTTTAAGCGTGCATTGTAGAATTAGGAATAAAAATTGAACATTAAAATCATTTGAACAAATTAATCTGATAGATAACCATAGACATATTCGGCGGTAACAGTAACTTTTAAAAATGGCTATGAGATGAATTAAAATTTAAAAGTTTTAAAATATTTGATAGAAATAAACACAACTATATAACAATATTTGTACGTTTATAAACATAAATAACATTAAGTATATATTTGAATGCCACAAATACAAAAATTTGTATTATAATATAAATAATACTAAAAAGAAAAATTTAGTAATTTAAATTTTTTAATTTTGCATTTGCACTCGTTTAATTTAAATGAATAAAATGATTTAAAAACTGTTTTACGTAGAGAACCTAAACTGAAAATTACACGACATATGTGAATAATCAATTATAATGTAATAAAAATATATAAAACATTACGGTTGCAAAAAACAAATCATTTATTTTATACATATAATTGTATCTTTTCACTATTGTTAGAAAAAAATTGTTACATTGTTTCTATATATTACTTAAAATAACTGAAAGTTGTATAAATGGTCTGCAAAACTCTGGTACTGTTTTAAACAATTTATATACCAAAATATTGTGTTTTTTCTTCTAAAATTCTATTAGTTTTGGCTAGAGAGGGGGTACTTGTGCGAGGAGAGTGCATAACCCCCTTTCTCCTAAACAAACAGCCACTACAGCGTTAGCATAAGTCTACTAAAAACATCTTTTTATACAAAACTAGCCCACGCAAAGCTGTATGCAGGCGCCCAAATGGGGCGCGTCCCTGGAACCTCCGTTCTATATACTAGTATATATATGTATAATTGTATGATGCTTAACGTCCGAGCCAAGTAAAAATAAATGAATGAACATAATATTTTTCATTCGTACATCAATGTTTATTTGTGCAAACAATGCATGAAATTTGATAATTTAAAAAACAAAAATCAATAAATTTACCCAAAATAATTTTGATGTAAGCCTTCTATACACCATTTACATAATCATATTTATAATAAATAACAAAAAAAAGTTTAATAGAAGTTCGATACTTTTCAAATATTTATATTATTTACATTTATATAATCATAAATACTAGATAAAGCAAAATTTTTTTTTGGTGTAAGAAACAAATTAATTAAAAAAATTAATCAATTTTGTCGTGTAACTTTACGAATTCAAACCTCAAAAATGTGTAATCTGTTTCAAAAGATATGTAAATAATTACACACGCAAAAAAATTGTCATCAAAATCACTACATTTTATGTTAATTTTGACGTAAAACATATTTTACTACGTATTTATCATTTTAAATTTAAAAAATTTTCACATTTACAGACAATACTGTAACAAAACATAATAAATTTTCTAATAAATTTGATAAATATATTTAATTAAAGAATATATTTATTATATAATATGTTAACGACATTCGTTTTACATCATCATTAATACCAAGTAGAGTAATTTTTGCAATACATTTTTTCTCCATATTTTTAAATAAGTGAAATATATTGAAACAAAATATTCAAACATAAAATATTTTAAACGGAGAAATTTATTATCGAAAGTACAATTTTTACTGTACTTATCGCGTTATATTAAAATTATAAAAAATATTGAACATGATTTAAAATTTAGTGAAGACAAGCAAAAAATGCTATTAATATTTCGCAAATGCAAATGTTTAGTCATCAAAACCAAATGTAGCATCAATCGTTTGGTTGATACATCAAAATTTAGTTATTCCAATAAATATATTCAATAAAAAGCATTGTACAAAAGCAACATTACTTTTGTGTGATTGTTGTAACAGCTTGTAAATTCCACCATTTTCACGTGATTTTGATACAGATTTTATGATTGAATATACATTTATACATTATTTTACGCAAATTATTTTGACATAATCTATTATTTCATATAATATAATAACATAATTTATTGTTTCTTTGACAATGCATTTTTCTCCATGTACATTAAAATTCAGGATACTTTTAACAGTATAGTTAAATTTATTATAATTAATTTTTGTATCTAAAATGTATATATATAAAACAAATAAAACAGCATTTATTAAAAATGTTATTTCCATTTTTCTCACTTGCGTCTGAAACACCAATAGTAAAAGTATGTGATAAGAGCGTCGCGTGTATTTGCACTATTTTAGCGTAAAATTAATTCAAATATATAGCATTGTCCTAGAAACAAAACTGTGATATAGAATATATATTCTGAAGTCTACGAGTCAGTCCTCTCGACTCGCTAATCTATCTTTCAAGATGGATGATAGAGCGATACGAATCGTATGAGAAAAAGGGCTACTAAATGACGAGGCAGAAACATCGGAAGTGGCTTTGAGACAAAAACCCACCACTGATCAACGCTTTGAGGTAAATAGTACTATTTCTAAATCTCATTCGAGTAAAGAACACTTGGTAACACTTCTCGAAAAATCAGTATTATTTTGTGTTGCACGACAAAATTTATTCATATCTGGAATGACAGATTCAAAGACATTTTTAACAAATGAAGAATGGGATGCATTTATTACTAATTTCCAATTATAAATTATAAAAGACGGTGGTTATGAAAAATGTAAACTCTAATTTAAATTTAAAAATATTTGAAGTCAACAATCTTGCGCCACGTACATTTTTAATAACAAATTTTATAGACTAATACACAGTTGAGAAATTGAACTTAGAAGCAAGAAAATAAATGGAGTGATTCTGGATCGTATAAAGCGTTTTTAAAAACAGTCAATAGTCTTAGAAAAGATGTGTTTATTTGCAGCTCAAATTGCTTTAATTCCTTAGTACAAAACAATGCTGCATATGTTTTAGATTTAATAGTCAAACAAATATCACATCAAACTGTGCTGCAATTATTGTGCTCAAATAAAACACAACATTAGCATATTAATTATGTGACAGATAGATGGAATGATAGTGAACATAGAATAACACCCAAGAAATATCTTATTGTTATAATGGAAAAAAATTAACGAAAATAATGGCCAATCGTATTAATATTCTAAAGAAACAATAAAAATACATTTAAAAACTCATGGAATCAAATCACCTGAACTAACTAATTATAATGATTCGATTAAAATATAGTTAAATAGACTAATTGATTGAACGCAGACAAAAAAGGAAAGATCAAACAGAAAGCTAATATAAAATGATCAAAAAAAAAGAATCCACACAAGAATAGAAACATAATAATAAAAATATCAAAAAAGGATAAAGATAATATAAAGAAAGCTTAAAGTTAATTACTGCGTCCTATACTTAATTTTATGCAATATGTAAACAACAAAAATTCACAATCGTATAAAAATATTAAAATTGTGTATTGAACAGAAAATGAACACCTTATAGAATATATGATAAATTTCGGAACTATTAAAGAAATATTACAAGTTATTGACTATGATGCAATCAGTAAAAAAAGCAGAGTGAATTCATAATTAAGTTTATATAAATTTAAACAACAAATAAGTTAAATAATTAATACACTTTAAATGATTATTTTATAAAAACTCAATGGAATTTAGGGCGATATTAATTAAGATGCATCATCTAATACACACACCATAAATAATTTGTTTATATAAATAACACTAAATATATTTTTATCCGTAATTTTCCTATCGAGAAATCTTAAAGTAAAGCATAGTGGATGTACTGTGATTTCCATGGAAAGAATAAGCAGACTTTACAATATAGCTATACTTGTAAGAAATTATTAAAAATTTAGCATTCTATAAAAACAGCATGAAGATGTCATTAAGGAATGTACTAAAAATGGCTTTGAATAGTTATTTATAGTAATTTGAAAGTATACATTTTGTATAACCATCCTATAATTCCAAATGCATCTTCAAACAATAAGTATTGAACATATTTTTTCAGCTATTTGAACAAGAGCCTGAAAATTATATTAATAAATAATACAAAAAAAGTTTCCTACACAAAAAATTATTTTTAGCTTAGATAATTGGAGTATGGTGAGATTCAAGTCAGATCAGTGCAAGATAAGGCATAAATGTGTAATTTTTAAAGTTTAAATGAGATCTATGTTTGGACCCTGAATAGTATTGTCCTTTTGACTGTGATGCTTGTGGTTATGAATTTAATAAAATCTGACTCTTATATGTTCCGGATGTTGCAACCTTATTCGAATGGAATTTGGAGGGATAGTCATTTTTAGGGTCCAAACGTGACGTGGTCACGTTTCGTGGACCCAAAAGTAGCACATCTGATACCGAGTGTAGTATGTATGTGAATTAATCTACAATGCTATGCCAAACTAATGCCATACTATTATCATGGTATATATTATATTATAGATGTAAATATGGATTTAGTCAGATTCAATATGGCATCAATCTTGTAGGCACACAGCAAGACTATACTTGTGATAGCTCATAGTCCATATCTGTCATTCACATGCCAGATTCTCTTTTTTTACATTGTTACTTAAAATATTAATGTGCACTTAAAAAATATTAAATTTATAAATGTCCAATTAAATAATTGTATAAGATTTCTTACGAAGTAAAAACCTTTACATAAAAAATAGTCATTAAAAAGTACATAGACGAAAGAAACTATTAAAAATAAAAAATTGGTATTGTTATAGCACGACACCGCCTCGATTCAAAGTACTTGCATTTCTTACATCGTTCTTTAGTATGGCTTCATGCCTAGAGTGACATTTAAAATTAAAGACTGGTTCTTGACTCATAATTCTTCTTATTTGATTTAACTCACCCGAAGACTTTTATATATAAGTTAATTAACCTTCCACACTCTAATTAAACCATAATTGTTTGATTTAATAATCCAACATAAATTTTATCAATAAATGACATTTCATCAACAAAATGATGCCGATTTCTTAGCACTCTCATTTAGCCTAATATGTAAATCGAATTTTAGTTTTGAGTTTAAGATCTCGACAGCGTCAATTCAATTAAAGTTCAATTTTCATCGAAATCCAGAACTAACTGCATGTGTTTTTCATCCATGAAAATTACATGTTGATAAAGTTTCAAACGTTGAATTTCAATCAATATAAATTTGGATATTTCTTCAATATAACATAACAAAATATAATATTTCAAAGAAAAACGAAGTCATATCTTTTTCAGAGAAGTTTGTTATAAAACTTATTGCATCATACCACAAAATTGTCTTAAATTGAACTCATTAAAATTCAGCGTGTGAAACCTCATGTACATTAAATTACAGAATTTACTTGAAACTCAACTATACAAAACATAGATAAGCATTCGATTATGCGTTTTATGTTTTATTTTATTTATTCATTTATTTATTTATTTCCATTATATTGTTGTTGTTTCATTTTACTCAATCACTCATAAAAAAAGGTTTACTTTATTTTTGACGCGATATTTTATGTGCACTAATGGGTTCGAGTTTACGACTTTCATTTTGCCCCACATGTCAAATCACTAATTTGCTTTTGTTATGTACTGGGGTCGACGTGAGGTTGGCAGAACGACCGTAATGACAACAGTCTGGATCCGAGGATTGTTTTAACGAAGTATACTGAACTGATAATTATATAATTTGTCGCTCGTTAACCGCTTGAATGCATTAATAAATACATTTCCACTGATACAAAAAAGTTCACATGTACATAAAAAATAAGAAAAAAAAAGCATTTACAAAATATTAATTCATTACTTAACAAACAAATAACATTTAATTCAAAATCCTACAAAATTAAATCAATTGTTCATTTAAGAAACTTTTACAATAAATCAAATTAAAGAAAAATCGTCAAATATTTCTGATATCTCTACGAAATAAGACACATTTGAAACTGAATTTTCATCCCATCTCGAAAAGACAACGGCTGAAAAAATATTGATTTCTCGAAACATTCGACCAAGAGAAGTGGATATCAATAATTGCAAGGTACTTTTAAAAATGTTAGCCTATTTAGATAACAGTCGTTACTTTTATTAAAATGCAAAACGCGCCGAGTAAACGCTGCACCCATTGCTTGTTTCCAATTAATTAATTAACCGATAATTTAAAAACGTGTGCTAATGAACCGCATACTTTTGTGCACAAATTTTGCAAGAATGACTTCGAAAGCAACATTTATACGTTAAAATTCAACAATCGATAATACGTGGGAAATGATGAAAATAATTCACTAAAAATATAATTCACCATTTACTACATGTCAACTCTCTCAAAGTGCGCGAATCCAAAACTTTTAATTAATTTAAGATCCACTGTGTCGGCACATGACAACTTATTAACCCGCATTAAATTAAATCGTTATCACCTACGACTAAAGCAGTAAAAAACGACATTCGTCTTTGTAGCCCTTTTAAAAATGTCTCCGTTAAAAAGTGTAATAAATTTGCTGTACTATTTCCCATAGGTCAACTTGAAATGCTCATAAAATTGAACGCAGCGATAAAAATGTTACAAAAACAAATAATCGTACATCCTTCCCATAGCGAACAGCGCTGCGCATTATGTGTTACTGTCCAGCACAGTTATCCTGCAAATGTAGTTTATACTTTCCATTTTGAATCGATCAATTCTGTTCGCGTGCATTTTCCGTTTACGAATAGACCATGTCATGGTCACATGACTATTTATCCTGCGTATGTGCTTTCTACGCGAGCCGCTCTCGTGCTCCGTCGCGTTTTATTTATTTATTCTAATAACGCATGATTACCATTAAGAAAAATCACAAATTTTCATTGTTCAATGTCACTTTTCACAACGTAATGTACTTAACGCGAATTTTTACCGTGCATAAATGAAAGAGGTTTATCTCGGATTAGAAGCTTTATATTTTTTGCAATGTAAAATGATACTTTGAAAGAAGAAATATTCAGTTGCTTATAGAGTTGTTTCATAAATGAGATAATAAAGACATTATTGCAAAATGAAAAACTCCATCGCTGGAAATGAAAGGACCAATATAATATTCAAGATTTTAATCAAATTTATGACAAATCCTTTTCGTTACAACTCACACACTTTCTGAAATTATTTTACTCATTTGTGTCATATTTCTGTCATAGGAAAATCTGTCAAATTTTACTTCTGCAACGTTTCGCACAAATTCGCAATCGAATGTGAAAAACTGCATCGCGATGAAATTCGGCACCAATTAAACGAGTTGCATTCTTATCATTGCTGATGACAAATGTGACCTTGCATGGCCAAATAAAATTGGCGAAAGATTATTGAACGTGAAGCTAGACCGCGAAGCTTCAGTAAGAATAAATGTTAAAACGCATTCGAAATTTAGCCCTTTTATGCGCGATGACCTCATAAAAGACACAGTTTGTATCGCGCGTTATCTTTCTTTTTCAAAATTCGATCCGCATCCTCATTACTCGCGGCGGTTTCACGCTCGAGCCGTTCACTCGTCGTAAGAATCCCACTTCAATAGCACATCATTTCCGGAGACTCTCGTTGCTCAATGACCAGTTAATCAATTAACAATAAATTTCTCACCTTTGGCATTACCATTTTAATATCACCATTTATCATCAAAAACGTCTCTTTCAACTTTCACCAAAATGGCATATATTTCGGGGGGGGTGGGAATTTTTAAGTAATTTATTTTTTCATCCTGATATCCATAATTACCTTTTTTGGGAACGAATTTCGGATTTGGTAATTTAAATCTTCCTGCCAGAACCACCCACTCTGACAAA
>JABFOX010000747.1:0-15108 GCA_022817665.1 Axea sp. ZL-2020
TATTAAAATAATGTATTCAAAAGGCGTTAAATTATTCACAAATACTTCTAATATGGTTAAAATAGTCATAGTATTGCAACAAATATAAATATTTGGTCAGTAATGTAAAATGAAATTTTTTAATCATTAAAATGACTTTTACTGACCTGCATTTCTAACAGTGTTCTAACAACCATTTCTGCGATGAAGGAAAATGTCTGTCACCTCTTCTTGTTTCTAAAAGTTTTCTAATTACCGACGCGATAAGTGAAAAAAGTATCCGTGGAGTGATGCGCACCGAACTTTGGCAAGAGTGAAATGCATTCCATTCTTTTTGCAAGAAGGCTACGGCGACGCGGCTGCTTGGTCCAGACTTTTAACTCGCCGACTGTAAGTTTGTCGCCGCAATTACGTCTGAAAAGTGAGAGTGGCGAAAGGGCGCCGAGTCAGATCGAAAAAGAGATCGATTCGGGTGATGCTGCTTCCAAAAACTTCAGCGATTATACAAATCGCTTGGATAAACTCAACGGAATTTTCGTATCCCAAGCGCGGGCTTTTCGGAGGCAAATCGACGCTCGTTTGTCCCGCATACGACACTCCACTTCGGAACGATTTCAAGAGAACGTGCCTCTACTTCATCGGCTTTATCTGCCGTCAGTGCGGTCGCAGACTGCCTAGAAAGAAACTAGAACTCGTTTTACAAATTACCGTGAATAACGCCAGAATCCGTGAATCGGACCGATAACACTTTGAGAGCAAACGCCCGAAGAGAACGAAACTTACTTCGAGATTATAGAGACTTGAATGAGCTCGTGATGAGCAGGATCAGTGCTAAGGAAAACGAATCGTTGCGTGAATCACGAGCATATTGATGAGATTCCAATCGATCGCGGCATGCTTGGAGAGTCTAATAAGAAATGAGCCGAAATTTGCAATGGGGTGGGAATAATTATTGGAACTGTTATCCGAACGCTCTTAAAAAGGTTCATTTGATTCTAGAGAAAATGACTTTGCATGGAATGAAATTTAATGTGATATTTCTAATGAAAAAATAGCTTTTTTACACTCGTATACTGCTAAAATTATTGTTTTATTAAGTGATGAAATTAATTTAAATTTCATACAATTTTCAACCATTCGAAAGCAAAGAAATAACTAGATCGTAAAAAATTTAACAATAGTTTATTAAAACGATCAAATACTCTTATGCTAATGGTACGAGAAAGTTCTGGCAAGAATGATTATGAATAGCGTTAGATAATTACCAGACTGATTGCTGTATCATTTATAAGGCTTGTGCTAGACTAAAAGAAATTTCTGAACCAAATTCAATCAAATTTTAAAAATATATTGTTAGATTCTTTCAAATTAGCAATATTTATATCATATATAATTAATAAAAAATTTCCTCAAATGAAACTATAATTATATAACCTAGTTTTTCTTTAATAACAATAAATCTATTTTTTAACTTTACTACTTTCCACTTTAATAATAATAAATCAACATAAATAATAAGACCGTACTTCAATTTTTTCTAACAACTTTTTTAAAATTCAGCAAGTCTGAAAATAGACGTGCATTTAATGTAACACTTTGTATGCTAATATATTGACAATAAATAATAAAATAATTTGTATGACGATTATAATTATAAGTTCATGATTATAATTTTCCCAAACCATATTCTATATATTAGTAAGTTACTATTTTATCTATCTGTTACTATATTTTTATCATATTAATTATTTACGTGCAGGTTTCTTTTGTGATTTTAAATTTTCTTGTATAAAGCATTCAATATATAAAATTTACTTAAATTAAAATCAAATTTAATAATTGTAATTTATTGTTTCCATCTGAATGAATTTTACTTTCTATAATTTTTTAGTTTTTGACTTTTATACTTAAATTGCTAAAATTGTATCATAATTAAGATGAGCTATTATTGTAAGTTATTACTTTTAATTTTATTATAAAAATTATTCTTTCCTGTTAAATTTCGTGAATCAAAAGTATTCTAAAATCTATTCGTTTTTAGTCTATCTACTTTAAAGGCTATACAACTATAGTATAGTATATATATTTTATCCGATTCAGCCACATTTAGGACGGAGAACCATTTAATGGTAAGCTCGGACAGGAAAAATCCTGACTTTCTATTTGTCGTAATTGCGTTGAGTGAAGGAACGGCCACAAAAAAGATTACCAGATGCAAGGCATTTACATAAAGAATAGGCCTTTTGTTTTAAAAGCAGTGAGCTTTATTGTTCTGTCTTATTCGTGCGCCGTCAAAAAGAACAAACCATCTACTCGTTCCCGATGCCTTCATCCATATTTCTTTAATTGTTTTTCTTTTAACTTCACTTTGCCCTTCTCTTTTTCTTTCTCTGTTTCGATATCATATACTTCATTCAGTTCCGGTAACTGCTTTGCATAAAATTGTTGTAATTTTGTGGTAATTGAATCGAGGGAGATAAGTAAGAGTTAGAAAAAAGAAGAGAAAGAGTTGTGGAAAAAGAATCACCGTCAAAAGAAAAAGCAGACAAAGCTGGGGGTTTGCATTGTTTATAGAGAAAACAGGTAAGGTAAAAGTATTTGTAGCGTTCACTTTGCCGCTAGTCGCTAAATGAACCTCAATCGCCATCTTCGAAAAGACACGTCTCCTTGTTTCTTTTCATTGCCACCGATATAAATCCCCTCGCTCACAGTTTTCTTAGCGAAATACTATTTACGTCATTTGTTCAAACAACAACTTAAAATAGCGTAAAAATATTCGTTACAATGGTGCAACATATTATTTTGATACACGAAATAAAGTTTGTGAAAGATAATAAGTGTAAAAAAACTTGAAGTTCCTAATTTAAAGTCATAGAATAATAAGTTACAAAGATCTAAAGAACGCTTAAGGTCATTATTAAGTTAAACCGCTTACATATGTAGCTTAGTGGTGTTTTAGTGAGGACAACTCAAGTGACTTTACACTTAACTACACATACCTCGATACAGCTTGTATAAAATGAAGTATGAACACGGAAAGAATGTGATGATTCTTTAAAAATTACAAAAAGAAACTATATATCATAATACTATAACATACTTCTTGCAGTTTAATACAAACATTTCTTAAACTATAAAATCGATTTTATTTGAAATCTCATTACATTTTACAACAGTTTGAATACTGTTATTAAATATAAATTAAATGCTGATAAGAAATGATAATTAAAATAATAATAATTTAAATTATTTTTAATATAAATACTTTTAAAATAGATTATTAGCTTAGACGTATACGTGATCTAAAACTATATTTTTAGAAAATAATAATATTAATTTTAGTAAGTTCAAAATGAAACACATGAAAATTTACCAGTTTTTTTTAGAATGAAATTCACCCCTTTGTGTCAAAGAATCATAATTTAAACAACTGGTTTATGCATCGCACATAAAATTTACCAATATCCGAGCAATGCTACGAAAATATTGAGCAAGAAAATAAAATGCGTAGAAAATACTATTGTTTTATACATTATTATAAAATTTAATTTTTTTTCTTGTATAATGCGTTTAATATTCATAAGTTCATTGTCTCATTAACACAAGAACACTGTTTCTCCCAGTTTTGTGCCAGTTTTGTCCATGGTGTATATCCACATCCAATTTCCAGAAGATCGAATTAAATGTTATCCTCTCATCTACGTCTAAGACTACCTTCATGTACTCTTTATATTGTGCTTTCTTTTCCCATTCGTGCTGCATGTCCCGCTTATTGAAGTTTTCGCAATTTTACTACTCTTACTGATGATACTAGATGAATCGTATAGCTCATATACATCGTCATTATTTAATTTCTTGTATTATGCATTAATATTACACATTAATAATATATGTTACATATATATAATACATATAATGCAATTGAATTCTTTTTTTGCGGGTAACCTTTAAGTGAATCGTAATCGTTTTTGCCCTTACTGAAAATTTGCTTATAATAGCAATCCATGTGAAGTTCAACTCTATCCATTAAATTTTCACAGTTCAGTTTTAAATTATTTTGCAGCCTTACCGAATATCTAAATTTTTTTTTTCAATTATTTGTTTATAATATTCATTACAACAACAATATTCGCCATATAAACGTACAAAAATCATCAAAAATAAATGAATACATATAACTGAAAAAATAACAAATTCCCCATAGCAATTTAGGCAGTAGTTTTATTTCAATATTCTAATTAGCAATATTTATGCTAAACACGTAATCATGATCCTGAAATTGAAGATCATTTACTTGAATCTATATTATCTATACATACAAAACAAACATGTTGTTTTCATTATTAAATTTCTTTACAAGGGAAAAAACATAATATAAATTATTAAACATTACTTTTAATCAAATTTGCTTGTAAATGCATAAATAATTCTCATTTCCTTATAATAATTTATATCCTGAAAAGATTTAAATAATACGCACGAATCTTCTGTACTATACTATCTTGGATCTCTACTAATTTGTAAATTACGGACTAGATGAATTTTGTTAACCAATAATGACCAGAAGATTTTTTTCGATATCTGATCGATATATTTTGAGAAACAAGAAAAAAATTATTACATTTGGAAGCTTTATTTTCTACTTTATGCATAATACTTCCTCTTCTTTTATTAAATTAACACGGTTTTAAAACTTTCATGCAAATTAATGTTCAATCTGTTATCTAAGAATTTATCAGGAAATCACACAAATGTTGCAAAATGAGAATTCTTATTTCCGAACGACGTCTATTATTTAAAGACGAGAAAACTATTTTTTTCTGCTGTGTGTATAAACTTATTCACTTGATTGTAAATGTTTTTGCAATGTTCAATTCTCTTTTTCTAAATTGTAAAATTTCTTATAAAAATATGTATATTTGTCTCTTCTGAGCTTAACTCTAGGACCCAATTCTTGAATATAATTTACAGATATATTAATTTCATTTTTATGCTCTGCATTAATTCAAGGTAAGGACTTATATCATATATGTATTCAATATACTTAACTACTAATAATAACTAATAATAATCTGAGTCACATTACCACTCCGTCTATAAATCACTCTTATTCTACTTTATTTGTATGATAGATTTCACAATTAAATATCATAACAGTAAGATCTCGATTCATAATGAGTCAGTAATAATTCATTATTGATCTAAATTGATTTTCAAATTTACTACAAAAATGAGTTTCTTGAAACATTCTATTATTTTGTTTTAATACCAAAGCAATCATCGTCAATATATACTAATCTATAAATTTTAAACTCTAAATTACACCAATAATCGTCGACGAATTGTAATGTAGTAACTTTTGGTAATCTTGATTCGACGATCTTAAACGTGCGTGGACCTGGAATATGGTTTATTGCTCTATTATAATGGATGATATTTATTTCTCACTTCATTATTTCTGACGTTCATTTAACTTCTGTTCATATAATATAATTAAAATATATAAACATATTAAACTAATATATTCAATTATCACCTCAAAAAGATACCTCTATAAATACAGGTGAAACTTTCTAATTATCCTTAACACTAATAAGCATTTATTTCAGTGATATAATATTGTCCGTAAAATTATTAAACTCTCTCTGAGCCATCTTATACTTTACTCAATATAATTTTCAATTCAAAATCGCTGGCATCTGTCTGAACTTTAAACTTAATTGAAAAGTAATACTCAGCTAAAATTAGGCTAGATTACATCTCTGTAAAATTCACAAAAGCAGACTGTAGCTTTTACCTGTATCTCTTTCTTTTTACCTATTTGGGTTAAAGCAGTTGTAGGTTCTGCTTTATCCATTGTTTATGTATTGTTGTTTATATATTTTGTCCACCAAGATGGTGTAGTCAAAAATCTTCTAACTGACTTCAAATTTCTTCATAATGAACATTGTATCAAAAAACTTACCGTGATTCAACTAATGGGTAACAGTTATTTTAGGTTTTACCACAATATAACCAAAGCATTTACCAGAGTTGTTATATATTTCGTTTATTTTCAAAAATATATTTTTAAAATATACATAATTTTATACTTTTACATTTTATTAGAAAGTTCTAAAATCTAATAATTAGATTTTGAAATCATAATGCGATATCATTTTTCATATAATTGATAAATAAAGTAGCGAGTATTTTCATATAAAAAAAAGCTCAGTACCAACGTTAGAAGTTATGTTCATTAACATAAAATAAACTGCTTTCTACATTAATAAAAAAATGTCAACATATAAAGCATGTAATAATATTAACAATCGTTATAAAACATATAATAATAACAACAAGAATAGGAATGAAATATATAATAAAAATAATACTTACTGTCAGGAATTAACGTCCCTGTTTATCCCAGTAAATAATGTAAGATGGATAAATTATAGGTTGGTGAGTTATACAAGAAATAAATGTTCATTTTATATGTAGAAATACCTGAACATGAAACCAATGCAATATTATATATAGCAACAATAAGTGCAGATCCTAATCCGACCTGGATGCCCCTTCGAAGAACGAATCGCGTTAAGACAGGTAAATGGGGATACAATGGCTACTTCAACTAAATCTATATCAGTACACACGTTCAGAGTGGATAAACACGTGACGGAAAGAGATTCACCCTGTAGCTATGAATCATATTAAACTGATATATTCTTAATACATTAATGAAATAAAGTATGTAACATAAAAATTAAATAAGTTAAATGTGATCAATAAATAAATGTCATAATAATATTTTGAAAAAATTGCAAAAAATTTAAATTGAAAATAGTGCCTTCAAAAGTAAAAAAAAAGTTTTTTATTCAGATAACATGAATATTCTGAGTTACTATTACGAATGCGCAATATTGGATTGAGTTTAAATAAACTAAATTAGAAAGATAAAATTTAGTTTAAAAATTTTAGATTTTCTGAAATGTTATTGGGGTAAAGCAAATATATATTTATCAGAAGTAATAATATATATACGATACCATTTTCTCGTTTCTATATAATAAGTAATAAATAATAAATAATTTTAACTCTGCCAGTAGATTCATTTTCGGTATGTTCCAAATCTACCACCATACCGTTATACCTAATTATCAGTACTTTGCCTAACACGTGAAAAAAGTACATCAAAAACTAAAAATAATCAACCAGCCGTGATTAAACTTCACGGTTAGTTATTGCAAATGCCCATGTGTCCCCTCTACCATAAGCCTAGGTTTAGAACACAGGGACAAAAAGTCAAACTATTTAAATCTCTGAAAAGGAAATTTTATATTAACACTGAAAAACTATTGGTCTTACTCTAATTTGACTTTTGTGAATAGAATATAATTCAGGTTAATCAGCAACTTACGTTATCAATGAATTCAGTAATGTATCGACAAATGTCAATAACTTAAGTAGTAAATGTTTATGTACAAAGTCAGTATACCAAAATAAACAAAATAATCTAAAAAATGTAACAAATTCCATTCAATTCGAATAAACAGTTATATCACACAGGATAAGGAAGTCTTTCACTTTAATAATAAATTACATAAATAGTACATTTCAATTGTTTAGCTAGAATATAGTAATAGCTCATGATTATCAATATCACACCTGAAATTTATAGTAATTTTTCTCTTAATGTAATACGATGCTATATTAATCTTATTTAGTAATGTTCAAAACCTCGTAAGAAGGAACAAGCAGTTAGAAGATTTATTTATATACGAGTATATTTGAGTACTAAAAATTACAAATGTTACATTTATAAATAAACTTCTCGGAATATATATTACTATACTTTAACTAATAACATAAGTTAGAGGAGGTTATTCGTATAATCAGACCAATTATACTACTATTTGAAATATGATATTCCTCAGAAATACATCCGTGACTCATTTTGTTGGTTAAAAATTTAAATACGTGTTCTTACGAATTTATTTAATGTTACAACTATAAAATTATTTTCTACACAAAATATTACTGAAAATTATGTTCACATTAATAACATACTTTCTTCTTTTATTATAAAGCTAATTTTGTATTTTTATATTAACATTAATACAGATATAATAGTAGTAAAACCCTTTAAAAGTATAATAGTTTTAAATTTTAATTTTACAGTGATAAATTTTAGAAGAAAATTGAAAATGTCTAATTTTTTAAATGGAATTATTACAGACATTAAACTTTAATTAAAAACATTTATTACAAATAGAACTTGCACCAAATTAAAAACTGTTGTTAAATATAATCTCTACCATATATGGTCTCCATACAGATATAATACATATATTCGTCGCAAAACTTGTGGATATATAAGTTTATGTAGATATTTACTTAATCATGAATTTTTTCATAATATAAAATATTCTATTGAATTAATGAAACACTAATTAAATAAATAATAATAATAATAATAATAATAACTATACAAATAATGTTCATGTTCAATCAGTATATATGTGTATATATTCATTAATATAAATATTAAACAATAATAGCTCAATTTATAATAAATTATTTAATTAATAATATTCAACAAATTTAATATAAATTAATAAAATGAGTTAAATATTGAAATTTTTTATAAATTTAAATTATTTCCTATATTTTTGTAATTTACACATAAAATCTCAATACGACAAGTAAGGAAATAGTATACTGAAAATAACAACATTGAATTAAAAATAATTATAATTATTTGACAATTCAGTCGTATAGGGATAATATAAGAACTAGTACATATTTTTTGTAAAACAATGTTTTGAAATGAAAAAAAAAAAAAAGAATTGGATTTGGACAATATGTTCATACTAAATATGAAAATAAATATACTGAAAATATTTAAACAGTTTCTTATTACAATATGTCCATTAATTACATTTATAATTTGTCACAAGTATATAAATATTAATAAAATACATTAAAACATGGAGATTTAGAATTTGTTAATTTTGATAATATACTAAAAAGGAGTTGAAAGAACTAATTCCTCTGTTGTTAAGAAGGTATAATGGAGATATAAAGTAATAATTATATTATAATCAAACACTGAAAATTTCCAGCGTAATCAATTTTTAAATTTTGTACTGATATAAACAAAACTAGTTTTAAACAAATCAAACTCTGTATTTATTCTCTTTAAATGTATATTTGTAATTAAATCTGAAATTATTTCAGAAAAGTGTACTTTATTTATACATTTAAAGGAATAATTGTATCTTTATATATATTAGTAAAAATGTGCATACATTTACATAAATATATTTTGATTGTTATTTTAAATTCCGAAAAGTTAAAGATATAACATATAAATATATATTAACAATAAACTCATATGATAGTAATTATATAATAAATATATTATTTAGTTTGTGAAATATTAAATTTTAATCGATAAATAATATGCGACCAATAAACATAGAAAGCTTAACAAATATGTTATATTGATACGATCACTGTGTATTATTATATATGTTTCATTGTATTCAAATAGTCAATATAATACTGTTTACTTCCAAACTCATATGAAAATATTCTATTAATTTGTAATTAAATAATTTTATGTCAAATTCAAGTTGAATTTAACCTGAATCAATTTATTGTATGTCAAAGTATAAAATTTCTAAAAAGATAACAAATCCATACATTTTCCAATTTAATAAATTAAAAATATAATTATTTCACATATTTAAGAAATGATAACTATAATAAAGGAAAAATTTAGATTTTTCAGAAATATTTTATCATTCATGCACTGATGAGTATATTCAATAATATAAATAACAATTCTGTCTTTAAAGAACAATTTAAAGTAGAATATTTTTAAATTTAATGTAGAACATCTTGGAAAATAGAATAAATGTTTGTAGTGATTTTAATATTAAAAAAATTCTGTAGTTTCATAAATATATATTTAATCTAAAAAAAGACTGGTTATAAAAGAAAGTAATAATAGCACAATAAAATATCAAATAAACAAATAAAAATTTGTATTATTTTTTAAACGCCAATTTTAAATAAACAAGAATTTCCTCTTAGAATGTCAATTCAAATATCAATATTATTACACAGAGGTTGTGGAAGAATATGTCGTTATGTTGTCATCTTCGGTTCAGTGAAATCTGAAGCATTTCTAAGCGTGAATTGCATGAAGTCCCAAAACTCATTTCTGTGTCATAGTAGTTTAGTTTTATATTCGTAACGTAGTTACATCAATATTCAAGATCTCCCTTTGCTCGTATTTCGTGTGAATGTCTGTGTGTGTGTGTGTACGTTTGCTCACGTCGTGGTCGTCTTTATTGAGGCCGCCAATCTATTAGGGTGAGTCAGGAGAAGGGCGAAAGCTTGAATTTATGCCGCAACTACAAATCTTGGCTTGGCTCGGCACACTACGTCGAATAGTCGTCCCGAACTGCGAGAAGAGCCGAACTAGGCTCAATTCTGGAATGCTAGTTTCGCGGCGCGCATTCCAAAACTATCGATTATTCGATGCAAACACGTCCATTAAGATACTACGAATATTTTGTACGTATCTTTATGCTTTAGTCCATTTATTCGGCGCAATGTTCCCCGCGGATCCTTCCTTTTCCGATAATCAAATTTGTGCCAACTGCACTGAAATTCGTAAACGCCAACAAATCAAATCGCCCAATTCAAAGGTTTCATTCGTGCACCATCTGAAAAGTCAATCAGAAAATCTAAAATTTTCCAGCCCGATATCCCAGTTGAACTTTGTTCAAACTCGATTATGAATCCTGAAGTAATCTGCAAGCAGCTTAGCGAAACTAAATTCGCAAGAAATTATGCGGAACTGCACTTGGTATGATCGTTTTAGTTTCTTGATCTATATCTGATTAGGATAGTTAAAATTCATAGATAATTAGTTTCAGAAAGTGACTAATTTTTTTAGAAAAAATTCTGGTAGAATTTGACGGGACTACAATTGACAGATAAAGCTTAGTATCAGTTTAATCCTGAATAAGTAACGTGTTCGCTTGAGGCCACCCTGATATCAAACATTACACTTCTATTACACCCTAAAAATTGTTCGATGGAAATTAATATAAATTAATTAATGAATTAAATATCAAATCAATGTGTAAATTCCATTCGATAAAGGAAAAAAGATTTAAATCAAATGAATGAAAATGCCGGACTAAAATTGAACTCTTTTAGATGGAATTTTCGACGAACGATGTATTTGTGCAAGGCAGTACAAAGTTCGTGTCATAAGACTACAGTACAAAGTAGAAATTCATGAATCATGTGACCCAAATGTGTAACATAAAAATGAAGAAGTTCATCTTCGCGGCGACTTCTTATATAACAACTGGATCAACAGGCAGGACGATATATAGAATCCTTCGAAGGATGGAAAGAGGTTACACAAAGTTTCTTAAAGATAGATTTCCGTTCAATAATGTAGTTCTGAGAGAGTTTGGTAGGTTGGATAAAACAAAGGCGAAAAGCTAGAAAAAAGGGGTCAGTGGTGATGTTGGTGGATAAGTAGTGAACAAACAGTCGTAAATAATCATAAAGTAGCCCTTTCGCGGAGGCTCAAATGCGGCCTTTCGTAGTGGTTAGCTGATGGAGATAAAGTCAATGCAAAAACCAAGTGAGCGAGAGCGATGGAAGGAGCAGCAAACCACCAGCCAAGATTACACAGAAACTTTAACGGCCTCGGTTACTTAGCTTTCTTGGCTAAAATGGGCGGGTTTGAAATGGGTGGTGCTACTCGCCTAGCTTTATTAGGACTGATAATGCTACCACGAAGAGCCAGAGGGAAATTAGTCTTATTGAAAATTGGCCCTGTGCAAGAGGAGTTGAGATTTGCTTTTGCGCAGACTTTGTTTTTCACCCACTTTGATGTATAAATTGGGTTTGTTAATAGTGCATCATAATTTCGTGTAGTATTCACAAAACTGCGGGTGCATCCGTAAACTTTTTAATGTTCTTCGCAGTTTAATATGAAACTAAAAATTGGGAATGTTTCGAACGTATTTGCCGTAGCACTAAATTGATACTAATTGTTCTATAAAATGAAACTTTTACGCGGTTATACTTTACAGAAGCAGTGGGATTAATTGTATTCTTTCGTAAGTGGGTCATGTTGTTCTTTGACAGGACTAATCCGAATTTTTGTTAAAAGTCAAACCTCAAAGTTTGACTTTTAGAATCTTTAAATTACACAGTCACCTTTTATTTTATTTAATAATGTTCACTCTCATTGAATAGTGTTTTCATTTTTAAGTATTTAAGATTAAAATATATTTATATACCACAATATAAACTCGTAAAATTCATTTTTATTTTAATTTAATTTATATTAAAAATAACATATAAAAAATAGCATTTAAAATATATTTTATATTTAGCAATTTAATAAGTAATATTTTAAGAATCATGAAATATCATTGTATGTTTCAATTTCTACATGATAAATTGTTGAATTTCTAGTATCCAATTAAATGAAATAAAATTTATTTCTTGTAACAAAATATATAAAAGAAATAAATAATGTAAAGTACAAATTATCTAAAAGCGATCGTATTTAAGAAACAATGACAGTGAGATATTTTACAGGAAGGTGATAAAGACAGACCAATAGCAAAGAGAAAAAAAGAGATAAGAGGGTGAGAGGCTTGGGCGAGTATGTAAGTGTACTAAAATTTCAAAAGAGTCTAATTAAGGACTTTATCTCTCATACGTATACTTTATTGAATACATTTTTTCTGCTTCCAAGATTTTGTACCATACATTTCTTTCAACTGTTTTTCTCGATACTTCATCTTTTTCGAATCTATTTTTATTATATTTGCATATTCTTTAATATCTCTTACTATTAATAACATTAGTTAACCATCGAATCCATTATCATTATTACTTTATGTTATAGTTATATTTCATATTGTAATTATTCACTTTTAAATTTTACATATTTCATAATATTATATACAATAACCTGTACAGTGGTTTTCTTCTTGTTCTCTCTCGTTTTGATATATTATATTGCAATAATTTACAGATATCTACACTGAAGAAAAAATATAAATTATGATTTTTACAAAAATTTGATGTGAATTTTTTCAGTTATTTTATGTAAATAAATTTAGTTAACCAAACAAATTATTCATGTAATGTAATTTACAATTCATATAATAATTATTTTACGTTCCTTATACATTTAATAGATTTATCATCAATATATTTATCAAATATATTTTTAAAAATATTTAATATTTAAAATTTTATAAAATTAACAGATTTATGATTTTAGTTTTATAATAATTTGCTTTAAAAGTTTTTAATAACATTCATATGCATACAATATTTTTTTCAATGTACTATATAACAGATATTTTGTTATTTTTGATTTGAAGTACGAATTTAAAGTTTACATTTTTGAAAACCTTATTAAAATTATATTCATATACTGTATATTTTCAGAATATACAAACTTGTTTAATATGTATGTATTCTGTAAAATTAAATTCTTGATATAACTCTGATTAATGTCTAATTGCGAATTTTAATAATTCTTCTAAAATAACATTATATATGATAAAAACACATTTCTCCAAATCTTTCTTTAAAAAACTGCATATTTAAAATTGACTTATTTATTAAAATTACTTTTTGCTACGTAATTTTATTACTAATAATAAAAAAAAAAATGCAATAATATGGAAATGAGTAAAAATAATTTTATATTTATGTAATATTTTCTTTCAGTGTAGTTTTAGAAGATGAAATGGAAATATTATACTACTGAATAATAAATAATTCTTAATAATAGTAATATAAATATTTTAATTCCTAATCATAATTAATGTAAATTATTGTATGATGTCGAATACATGATTTAACAGTCTTAACCAATAAATACAGTAATTTATTTGTAATTGTGTCTGTTTTCAATAATCATAATACAACATTACTCGGTTAGGTATAATTTCTCATAATATATTTGATCATTTATGGAATAATTTGTTGAACATAATTTGTAAACATCGACAGAGAACCAAATGGGAGCCACTGCTTTATTCTGTAACAATGATTACCTCATGTATTATAAAGTAACATTTTCGTAGTAAATGCGTATGACTGTAAATGTTAGTTCTTAATGATTATTAACATATTTTATACCGCATAAAGGTTAGTAATGATTGGATCTATTTATTATAAAAACTATAATTTTCTTTAGTCTATTAATTATGCTCATGGAAGAACGTATTTAATTAAATTTATTTAAATAATTCTAGTAAAGAAAGTATTATGTAAAAGTGTCAGTTGATCGCCATAATAATGCTATTGCGTGAGTAATTTACATATAATTTATTACTTTCAAAATGCATAATAAATTATTAAAGTACAAAAGATGTAATTAGCGTTTTCTGACAAGCATACGTCATGGTTTTCTTCAAGCTTTTTTAAATAGGAAAATGAGTTTCGAAGTTCTTTCTTAGTGTATAATTTAACAAACTGTTTATAATTAATTCGTGTGTTCACAATGCTACGAAAACACTGCATTTTCAACAGAGTTTGAATAATAAAATACGACCAACTTACGTTTGTCGAATAAAAAATTAACCATCTTCTTTGCAAATCCAAATTTAATTTGAAAAGTAAAGTTGTATAAAAAATACATTTCACTTGTGAAATTATATTTTCTTCACACTTCTTTATTATATTAATAACTTTTTATACCTGTCTAAACTGTTTATTTCCTAATGTTTATGAATCGGGAATGTGTCACCTGTACATTAACGTTATGGTTATAAACTGATGCTTTATTATAATGAAAAATTATTACAAAATTATTCAATGAATTAAACAGTGTAAAAAAGTAGTTGAGTCATTTGAAGAATTTTATTAAAAGCACTTGTAAGAAATAGAAGACTTGACAAATTAAAAGGAACACCGCATTTATGAGTAATTATTTGATATGATATTGCATGCTCGTACTAATTTAAAATATTTGTGAAAGAATGTTTTGCTATACATAGCTATGAATGATATTAATCGTGCAAGCAAATAGACAAGAAGAACGTTACAGAATAAAGATAAGGTAAATTAAATCCTGTTTTG
>JABFOX010000748.1:0-15094 GCA_022817665.1 Axea sp. ZL-2020
CCGGTCTGCAAAGTGCCTTGTGGCAAAAGGTATTCTTTTATATTGTTACAAGAGAATCTGTTTTCTCTGGTCATGGCATTATTCGATATTTGTGAAATTTCTGGTTTTGTGCAATTTTCATTTTCGTTGTGAAACAAATACGTACAACCCAAAGCAGACATCTTTTTGCTGTTGTTATTTGGTTGAGCAAACAGGTTTCTTTGATTATAATATGGGTTCATAGACTGAAAAATACCAGTTTTTAAAACTGCGTTATTGGCAATATTTGCCAGTCTTTCCATCACGTTAGCTTCTTTTCTGTAAAGAATAAATATTTGCTAAATGTTGGATAGTTTTCTTTTCTAAATTTAAGATAATAAAAATTTTGCTTAGAAAATAATTTAATTGAAGAAATATAATTATAACAACAAATTAATTCATGATCAATTATTAAATTGTTAAAAGAGTTGCTTAATAATTAATAATAATTAATATAATGTTATGAAAAATGATAGCCATCCTTAATTCCATATAGTAATAATTATAAAACTTACCCTTTATTCATACGAGCCATATCAAAACTTATATATTGTATATAATGTTCTACACGAAGAAACTGGTTCATGTATTTCACAGCCATGCTTAATTCATCACTTAAAGTGCTTTCATGTTTCTTTTTTTCGCGTTTCTTAACTAGATTTAATATTATAATTGGAGAACCATATCTTTTGAGCAATTCATTAAAATGTGCACCTATAATAAATAATATGCCAATAAAATATAGTAATCTGTTATTATATTTAATTTGCTATTACCCATAATTTTGTCATGTTATGGAATAAATTGAACATTTTAGTCATTTTCTATATTCTAGATCATTTTTGTATTTCTTTTCACGAATATCATATTTAGATTAACCTTTAGTTTTACTACTTTTACATTTATCTTTGACTGTTTGCCTGTTCAAATCGTTCACAACTATTTTATTTTATTATTCAGCTTACCACCGATTTTCTTATACACTCTTTCTTTCATTTCTCCTCTCAAAGTAATTTATTTTTTATTTCTTTCTTTATTAAATTAAACTCGCAATCTATGTTTTTAAACTCACACCTAGCAATCTCTTACTCCTAATAATTATACAAATACTCTTAGAATTTTCTGTTTTCTGTTTAACATTTCTAAATACAATTCTTTGCTTTGCACAATAAAACACTTCGTACCACATTTTTGAAAATAATACTGCTTTATTTCAAATTTTCATTAAGAGTTTTTATTATTCGTTTTAATATTTTATTATTGTTAGAAAAAGTTGTTAGAAAAAGACTTCCTTTTTTTTGTTTTTAAATTTTGTACAAATTATAATAAGAATTACTGTCATCAACATATTTAAAGTTATATATATCTTTTATTTCATTATATCTTTACCGTGTTTTCTGGATTTTAAGTATTTGTTTGTTCAATTAAGTTAATTGCGTAAATCAATGATTATATATAAAATACATATAAAATATAACATACCGTACTTAATTAAAAAATTATATAATTAAATGTTTTTGAAGCATTAATTAAAGTATAGTAGTTTTTTTCATCTTTCTTATACAAATATGTTTCATTTTTAAAGCCATTGATTTCAAATAATTAAAACAACAAGAAATCTAATAAAATGTAATTATATTTAAGAAACATAATTTTCAACGATATGCTTTTAAAAACTTTTTGATTAGAATTGATTAGAAAATCACATGATTTAAAAATGTGTAAAAACATGTATAACAAGTGATTAATGTAATTGTACTAAATATAAAACAAACCTGCAGTTTCTACAAAAGGATCAGCTAAATCACAGGTAATTGTGGGTTTCGGAACCATTTTACTCATGTCTTGACTCCAATGTCCAGGAACAGAACCACGCATTTGTACAAAGGAACTAAATCGACCATTATTTAGTGAACTCACCCCAGAATCATGAACTATTTGTTCCGTTTCGACTTCATTTGCAACATCTCCCTATTGAAAAATGTATTCAGTTTAACTGTTAACTTCAAAAAAATTTATTATAAAATATTTACAAAAATTAATTCTCATTATAATATATGTCTTATAAATTATATTTATTGTATAACAAGTACAAAATAAATTTAAAACATACATCAAAATTAGCACCTCGTTTCAGAAATCTTGTTCCAGCATATCGATTACTTCTTCTTGCTATAATGGTAATGTACGTAGATCTACCAAAAATACTAACATTTGATTGGCCAATGAAACCATGAATTATATACAAAATCCAATCGCGTTGTAAATCTTTTTCAACCGGTGATAAAAGATGGGAATTCCATACAAATCGACGATGAGGATTACTTCTTACTCCATAATCTAGGTTTCTGCTTTCCACTCTAAACAGACACATTTAATTAATTTTTATTTATATAAACATTAAAAAAAAATTATTACCTGCTATTTGTACGATTCAGACCAGAAGACCATAAGTTAAAATACATTTCTGAATTCTCAGAGTCCGTGTTTTTCATGTTCGCATTATTAAAATTATCTGGTTTGATATATTTTGGTGGTGCCATATTACTCTGTAAAGTATGAGTCACATCATAGGAATAACTGAAGTAAAAATTGCTTTTAAGATCTATGCTCTGGAACATTTTGACATATCTTTGTTCATCTGGATGAAAAAGCCTGACAGTGTCATTTGGAATATAAATCATAGCTGTGTCCTCTATTTTATAAATGGTATGGTGACCAATAACTGCTATTCTTCGACGTTTTGTTACGAGAATTATATAGTACCCTTCAAGAAATCTTATAAAACCTTTAAAATCAATTTTTATTTTTACTTTTTTGGACAAAGTTTAATTGATAATATATTTTGAATCCTTGTAATTAAACATAAAAATTTTGCTGATAAATATACTTTATGAAACAAAATATTTTTCATTACCAACAATTCCAAATGCTGAAACAGTTCTTGCAACTCCTCCAGAGTTACTTCTACTGTTTTTTGTTCTGTTTCCCATATTAATCATATCAACAAGGTCACGAATTTCATCCTGTGTGTATTCTCTCTTATCATCTACCAAGTTTAATTCTCTTGGTTCCATTCTGTCTATTTTTAAAACTCGAAATCGAGTTTGAGTATTATTTGATCCAATCAAATAAAATCGCTGTATAATTAAAGTACTGTTATTAATATATATAAATAGTTATAATTATTAAGACTTAAATTAAAACAAAAATAATAATTAAACAAGTGTTTGTAAATATTTTTTTTATAATCATTACATATCCATGTATAATGTATATAAGCATTTTTTACAGTTTAAACTGTTTAGATTATGTATATAAATAATGCCTAGTATAAAAATTTTCACCAAAAAAATAGTGTAACAGTATTATAAATATAGTTATACATTTTCTTGGAGAAAGCATGGTTTATACACGGTATTATACTAGCGCAAGAGTAACAAAATATACACCTGTATATCTAATACAATAAGATCAGAAGTTCACACAACAATCACACTTTACAATTTCATAAACAGAATACAATGAAAAAAACTATGTTGATTGAATGTGCTTTTAGTATAGAAACAGTGTAATAATAGTTCTCTGATGTTACAATTGATGTATAATTAAATTCAGTAGTCAAGAATATATGAGATCCTTAAAAAATTGGAATATAATTTTTCATAAAATCATTCAGGTTATTGTGGTATTTGTCACGTTAATTAAAACTATATTATCTTATATCATATACTTCATTATGAATTTATATAATCATTAATGATTTAACTCACCGATTTAGTTTCATAAAGTGCAATTTTTTGAATAGATGATATAATTGGATGAAAAATAATTTTATTTTTCCTTTGTTCATCCATGATAAATTACAGTCAAGATTGATTATTAAAAATATTTAAGGCTTATATAATTTACATCTACTGTAAAATATAGATTTTATATTAATATAATTATATTAACATTTGTTGATACCTATCTCAATGTGAAATAGACAAGTATTTATATAAAATTAAAAATTACATGTTAACTATACAAAACAATCGCAATTCTCACGTAAACACTTATCTAAATATAATTAAAAGAAACATTATATAAATATCTCTCTTTATTTCGCTTAAAATTGAATTAATATGTTTGTTTCAGTC
This sequence comes from Axea sp. ZL-2020, assembly GCA_022817665.1. Lineage (NCBI taxonomy): Eukaryota > Metazoa > Arthropoda > Insecta > Hymenoptera > Scelionidae > Axea > Axea sp. ZL-2020. The sequence continues at coordinate 4,161 of JABFOX010000748.1, forward strand.
ACCGGCATACAGAATATAGTCCGCAATATGCTCAACTACAGTGAAGAAATACAAACTGAAGTTACCAGTCAAAATGACAGCTGACGCTACCATTTTCATACCATTGATTAAAAATAAAGTATGAAAAATAGCGCGCAATTTGAATTTGATAGAAGCAAAATATTTAAAATTTGTAAAATCGAAAGGAACGAAGACCGAGAAGGTATGAGGGGGCCTGTTCCCACTTCTGGCACTACATTTTCATTCTGACAAAACTAATACCAAAATAATATTTATAACAACTTAAGAGACAATGTATTGAGTTTTGTAAAAGTATATTTAATGCATTTTACAATATTATTTTGTTATTAGTATTAATTAATAATACAAATAACAATTAGTATTTAATTATAATTTTAATTTGTTAAATACGATTTTCTCTTGCTAGAAAGATCATTAAATAGCAATTCCCGAAATTCATTTTTTTAACGTTTTATTGCATTTCATAATAATGTTGAATGTGAATTTATAGAATTCGTGTTGCACATTTCATATATTTTAGTAAAAAAAATTCTTTTATGAAATTCTATAAACCTTGAATTAAGACAATTTTGAAAATATCTAAACTTTATTATCTCTAACTTTAATTATCAGAAATAATATATTAGACATTTAATTACATTTTTCTGTCAATGTCTAATGTATATTTTTATTGTTTCTGGTAACAAAATTTCTGAAACAAAATTAAAAAGTTAGACATTTTCAAAATTACCGTAATTTAAGGTTCATAGAATTTCATATAAATGTATGTAATATATAAATAAAATTAAAATATATTAAAATGAAACGTCTACCTTCACTTTATATATAAAAAGTAACAACTTATTAATTTCGTTAGTTTCTAATATTTTTTTTTATATATATAAATTAACAAACGAATATCTTGTAAATTTCGTTAGTTTTTTTATGTATAAAGTAAAGATAGAAAAGTTTTATTTTAATTTATTTTAATTTTATTTAAAAACAAGAAATGTGTGAGATAAATTTTGAATGAGTTTTTAATTAAAATTAAAAGTAATTTTAAAACTCAAATTAAAATAATATATTTCTAATAAAAAATATAATTGATACATGGTATTTTTTATTGAAATAATGCTGAAATCTAATAAAAATTCTTTTTAAATTGTCCGCTAAACTGATTAATCTGGGCACCCTACTTCCGTGATACATAATTGAAATTTTCAGTTTACGCAACCACTTCAATAAAAGGCACTATTTAGAAATACATTCAAAGCGGTTATAAAATTTAATTCTTTTTTTTTTATTTTATCCATCTATTAATAAAAAAAACTAATTTCTGAAATATAGAATTGCTTGAACTAGTGTTTGATTTCTTCCGGCTCCTTTGAAACTTCGTTTAATTCGAATATAATTTTAAAGATTTTCATTATGAGTTATTTTGTGTCTGACACGGAACCATTTTCGATTGTGCTTGTATGATAATATTTATAAAAAACTAGACTAGTGATATTTTATTATTAGTATATTACTATCGCACAATATTAACTTAAGTAAGACAAAGATGCAAATATTTGACTACAAACTGAGTACATCACGTGAAATATAAAAAGACTTTTAAGAACAATATTAAATTGACTCGCGGAAAAAAGATACAATATCTCAGCTTCTCTTTTTTTGATCAAACGTTAAATTCTTCGACTGTTTTGACTTCTTAAAATTACTGATAATGTAGTTCTGACTTTCGGCAGTCGCGTACGTTTATAAGTATACTAAAAAGTTATAATCTGTGAACTAACTGTACTCTATTAATTGTCTTTTTGTATGGTCAATTTATTTGTGTATATAAATACTAAATTTATACATCTGTATTTGCATATTTACATACGACAGATATACGAGATATATATGGGGCGTTCAATAAATCCTTAGAAAATCCAAAATTAGCGTTCATATCATCGAAAAAGATTGGCTTTTAGTAAGTGTCATCTTTAACTGAAAAACGCGTAAAGATTCAATTATATTCATCATATGGACGATTATATTGAAAAATAAACATCAGTATAAAATTAATTCGTTTTTCTCTCTTTTTATAAGAAATTATTATAAGATCATTCAAACATTGATAAATGTGAGACATTACAATTTCATATATTATAAATCTTATGAATTGAAATTAAAATGTATTATTTTATATGTAAATAGTATAATTCAATTTATAAGTAAAATTATCATTAATATCCCTTATAATGTCTATAATTATGATATGTTAGTAATATTCGTTACAAATTTATTTGGAATTTTATGCAATTACGCAATATTAATTGCAAAAAAGTTAAATAAAATTTAATAAGAAATCTAATTACAATATTTTTAACAAATATATTTTTAATTACATTTCAAATAATATAATATTGTACAAATTTTATTAATTTTTTTATACATCCTCAAAGTCAGAAATATTTCATTTTTAAATACATAATATATAAAATATGATATAATTGAAATAATTTATTCATATGTATTAATGGTATTATTTTCTAATTATAAAAAGCTTTTTGATTAACAATTATTCAATTTTTTTTATTAACATTTAATTACAATTCATAATGAAATTTAACATTATCATAAATTACATTATTGTATTTCACTCTAAAAGTGTTTCATTTGTCAGCATTTTTATTGTATATTTAATTAAAATAGAAATTACATATGCAAATAAATGAATACACTTGACCAGTATTAAATTCATATAGAAAATAATTATCATTGATTCTTAAAATAATTTTATTTGTAATCACGTTCTAGAAAAATAAAATTTTTAATAGTATATATTATTAAATATATAAATAACATTTATATTTTATATAAATATTTAACATTTTTAATTAAAATAGCGCAATCGTACATTCTAATAAATATTATGATGTATAAAATTACGTCACAAAAAAAATATATTGCTTGTCTTACAAAAATTGTTTTTATAAAAGATATTTAAAAACATTTTATTCCTTAAGAATATTTATAAATAACAATTTGTTTTTAAAAGTTAAAATTATTTGAATAAGAGAAATTAAGATATAATTAGTAATAAATAACTTTTTTCTTGTTTTTTCATTTGATGTTTAATTTTTTAAATATATATTTAATCATATTCATGTTTAAAGATTAAATTTATAATGTTCAACTGATTTCAGAGTGATTTTATACAAAATCATCGAAATGGCTAACTTATTAACACCACAAAATGATTACAATTTATCTAATTTTGTCTACAAAGGTGAAGGAAATTCATATCTCATAATAGCACATTTGAAGGTAATTCTAAGCTATACATTATAAATAATATAAAAACAATTATATATTAAATCAGTAAAATTAACTTTTGTTTGATAAAATAAATATTTTATGAAAAACAATTGAACTGGAAACAAATAAACTATTTAAACAAGTTTAATTAAATAGTTTAAGCTGTCATAAAGAAATTGAGTAGAGTAAAAACAATTAATACAAAAATTAAATTAATTTAAGCTGAAATACTTAACGAGATTAAATTCTTCATTGTTAGGTTTTTTTTTCTTAATGTGTAATTAAATATCAATTGAAGCTATTTTTATTATTTATAACACAAAAACATGGAATTATTATAAAGAAAAGTGAGAAATAATTACAAATAAAACTTTTTATTCTTCCTTAAATCCATATTTCAATAAACATATTTAATAAATGATAATTGTAGGATGAAGTAGTCATACGATTTCATAAACAGTTTACTAAAGATGATTTGCCACTTGACGAAGGATATTCACGAGTCATTAGAGAAGTGCATTTTGCAAAGAAAGTATTAATCAAGTTACTCGGACACTATGTAAATGTGCCAGAAATTGCTTACTTTGATACTGAAAGTGTGAATACCTTAATTAAATTTATTAATCCACTTCGACCCTGTAAGTTAATTACATGTATTAATGAAATAAAATAAATTTTAATTGATTATGTAAATTTCATATATATAAAAGTTTTTTATTACTTTTATTTATTATATATAATATAATATAATATATAATATATATTATATTATTAAATATATATAAAAAATTTTATAAATCAAAATGTGATAAAGTTTTATATTTTAAAGTTTTTATAATTTTAATTTACTTTAAAACTCATTTTACTTTAAAAAAGAAAACCCCTAACAAAAATATGATACTTTTTTTTATTTTCAGCAATAAGATTATCAAAGGGTGCATTTGAATCATTTGCGACTAAATTACCAGATTATACACTGTTATCAAAAAAGCTGTACAAAAATCCATCCATCTATAAAAATTCAGTGTTTTGTGTTGAAATAAAGCCAAAACAAGGATATGTTTGTGAAGTAGATAGGAAATTTCCAAAATGCCCTTTCTGTTTAAAACAATTTCAAAAGAAAAAGGTAATTTTATTATTTGGTGTCAGTTATGAATATATTATATTAAAAATATAAATGACATATTAGATATGCATAATTACATATTTCTTCGTTTTAGTTTAAAGACTTTTATTTATATATAATTTTCATTTCAGACAATGAAAACAAAAATTAGCAATTACTGTCCCCTCGACCTATTTTCTGGCAATAAAACTCGTATGAAGAAGGCTATTTTAAGTTTAATCGAAAATCCACAAAATAATTTAAAAATTTTTAAAAACGGAATTTGTTATTATGACCAAGATTCTAGTCAGAGTGATTTTTATCAATTAATGAGAGAATTATTTATTTATGATTATGAAGAATTATTTTCAGCTTTATTGATTAAAATTCTATTACATCCTTTTTGTGAAAAAGAATATTTTAAGACTAAGAATATTTTATTAAACGATAAAAAAATATCACATGATTTTGAAGTTCACCCAAGAATTGAGCCAAGTTTGGCAAATCAAATAGTCAAATTATTACAAGAAACGTGTAAGGTTGGTTGAAATATATATTATTTTAATTCTTTAAATATTTATTGAGTATCTTCAGGCCTTTTGCAATATCTATATTTGTTTGTTTGTTTTTATTATATATATAACTTATACATATTATTATTTAAATTTCAAGTTAATTTATTTGTTATTTAATACTAACCATACCAGTATATCACATATATCTATTCTTAAAGTGGTGATAAAAAAGCCAAGAGACGAATATTTATCAGTAAAACAAAATAATTAAACACAAAAAAATGACAATATAAAAATGTATATAAAATCTTATGAAAAAAGTAACTAAAAATCAGTTTATAATTTTAAATTTAATTTTGAAACTGGTCATTTGACTGGGCCTGGTACGGTTAGTGTGAATAAGTACGAAATAATAAATAAATAATAAATTAAGTTTATTAATTGTTTCAGAGTTGTAATTATAATTGTGAGAAATTACCACAAGGGTGTGTATTAGATAGTATTTTACAAATACAAAAACTTCATCAACATGGTGATGATATGGTTTATTCTATTTATGAAAAATATTATGATATTTTATGTGATAATTTGATGCATACGAATGTGATCAATACTTTTGAGGTATTAAGTCGGATTATTAATCTGTATAAGTTAAGGTGTCAGTGAAAAACATTTTATAAATTTATATTTTTTTTTAAATAATCAAAAATCCACCAATTTCGAAATATTTCTATATTTTATTAATTTATTAAAAATTTTATAATAGACTAAGAAATTGGTGTTGAATAACATAGGCAATTATTTTATAGTTCATAATAATAAAATCAATATTTCATTATCAATACTTCGTATATGTACAATTCTCTTCCAATTTCCTTAATTAAATACACTTTGTAATTATTTTATTTAATTTTTTAGAACATAAATATAAATAAGAATCATTCGAAGAACAATTATGATAAAAACGAATATCTTTTCAAATCGGTTAATAGTCAGTATTTTCCACAAATTACTTCTTTGCAAAATGAAATGATGATTTTGCAAAATTATTTATTATATTGCACAGCGAAAGATTGCTCGATTATGATATGTTTTAGGAAAATTGATACGTAAGTGAATAAAACGTTTGAATCGTATCTATTATTTAATTATAAAATAAATATAATAATTTGATAATTTTTTCATTATATGTTATATTTTATTACAGATGTGATGTAAAAGTACTCGATGAAATGAATGTGATAGAACTATCGAATGATCATAAATACATGGTCAGTGTAAATATTTCGGATACTGATTTAAAAAGTATACAATGTATCGAACGGCATTATAAACGTGACACCGATATCATGAATGCAGTTATATCCACACTTAGTAAGAAGTTGAAAAACGATCGTGATACTATTGATGTAATTTAGGAATAAAAAATACTTTATAACAAATATATGTACATAACGTAAGATTTTTTTATAAAAAGATATACATTTATATGACTGTTTTGTAATAAATTTATATACAATTCAAGTATACTTCTATGTAACAGTATATACAATAATATTCAAATGATATATATATAATTTGAAATGATAACGGAAAAACATGTATATTGTCATAAAATACAGGGTGTCCTAAAATTCACGCAAGAATTTGATCTTGCGTCATTTATTCGGTGAACTATTGGTAACGAAAAAGACAAACAATATGAGAGCTGATATTATACAATAAGGTGATTAAAATCCTTTTTAACAACACTGAATTGTTAGCATGCTACTTTTTTTCGTTAGTAACACTTTACCCAAAAAAATGCAAGATTTCAACTTTGTGTGATTTTTAGGACATACTACAGAAAAAGTGGAGAAAACAAACATTTTTTTATAAATTAAAATACCTGTATGCACTTTAAAATATTCTATATCTAATTATAAAAGTATGTTGTAATAATTTACTAATTAGAAAAAAAAATTTTTATTAAGATCACTGTAAGTTTAACAATATTATAGATTAAAGTTTACCATTTTATTTTTACAATTTGATTTTCTCAATTTAAGATTTAGCATGTACATCATTTTAAAAACAATTTCTCGAAGTTCAACGCAAAAAAATGAACAAACATTTTATAATTGATAGTATTTTAAATATTAATTAAATATATTTTTTATTATTAAAGATTTAGGATAGTTACCTTTATTAAATTTTGTATTGAAATATATCTAATACTTGAAGATAATATCAAATGTGAGATGTTAAAAAATACACTAAATTACTTGTTAGTATCAAACAATGTATATACATATTCTTTGATTAATATTTAAAATACATTTAAACGTTTTAATAAAAGTAAACCTCTTTCATATTAACGGAAATAAACTACCTATTTTTAACCTTTAATTAAACTCGTACTAATACTATTATTTGAAGTTACAAAAGAATTGCACCTAATATTTAATATTTTAGTTATATCAAATTAAACATTTATAAGATATTATTTTTGGCTAGAAAGTTAATAACAGAAATTAGATAAATAACTGATTACTATTTTAATCAATAATTGCTAAAAAACCAAGAAATCACCAGCTTCTAGATTTAATAATAGGAATATAATTTTATAAAGAAAAAAAGTATAATTAGAACATTTATTATTTATAAATTTTTTTATTAATGATGTTTTCATCAAATCTATAACCAAATATATTTTAATTATCTACAAATACAGAACATTGTTTACTTCATCCAATTAACCTGTTTATGACCTAACTAAAATAGTCTTGTTGGACCAATTTCTTTTATGATTTGTTTATAAATGACTAAATAGATATTAGACATAAATAGGTTAATAAATACTTGTAGAAATTCTATAGAATTATATAACAAAATCTAAAAAAATTGACACGGTTTTTACATTATCGGTGGTTACACTTTTAATGTCCTTTTTATTATGTAAAAATTAGTTATTTTAATATTTTTTTCTTCTTGGAATCAAACTGATTCCAATAACGAGACAGAGTTCTATTATATATATATAAAGAATTCTATAAATCAATTCTATGATAAAAATGTATTTAATCTTTAAGTTAATAATAATAACTTTCTAAGCCTGAATAGTGTTACTGCATTAAACCTTAAATAATGTATATGTGTCTAATTTTTCAGCTTTGTTATTCAATTCTTTCTTACAATTAAAAATAAGAATATTACGTATTCTTAAATATATACCCCATGTTTTTGATTTCAATGATGTGCAAAATATATAACGACTTGCTTAATTAAAGGCTAAAAGTATTTTCATTCAAAACGTTTGAATTTCAGAACAATCATCTAAGTTCCTTCGTTGGTGGATTTAGAGGTATTTTTGATAAAATAAATTGATCTGCTAAGAAAGCATTTTCCTCTTCTTGTGTCAAACCACCTTCATCTGTGTACATAGAGTCATCCACAATGGTAACCGTAGAATTAATAACAAAAGGTGAATTGCCAAAGACATTTTGAGTACTGCTCGGACTTGTAAACACATTTCCAAAGTTTTGTGCAGTACCAAATACTGTAGTAGTTGTGGTTGGCGCCGTTGTTGTAGTGCTAGAGAAAGGTGCTGAGAATGGTACATTTGACTGACTGAAAGTACCAAATGTCGTCGGCATCGAAGATGCGAAAGGACTAGTTGTATTTTGAGATATCGCGTTTCCAAACACCGTTGTGGACATTTGCATAAAATTATTTGAAGGAGCGCTAACTATCGTATTGTTAAAACTAGGTTGAACGCCAAAGATTTGCGAAGAAGATGAAGTCGGACCGAAATTTGAATTCATATTTCCAAAGACAGAAGTTTGCCCAAAATTTGTTGTTGCTTGGCCAAACATCGAAGCACTCGCCGTGGTCTGATTCGCAGCGCCAAACATGCTACTGGTCGGTCCGCTGGAATTTGCAAAAATTGTATTAGTGGCACCACTAGAACCACCAAAGATACTAGATTGTGAAGTTTGCACTGGTTGGGAGAAAATACTGGCTTGAGTAGCACTGCTGCTGAATGTAGGGTTTTGACCAAAAGCTGGTTGATTTCCGAAAACAGAAGAAGTTCCAAAAGCCTGGGTAGTTTGAGGGGAACCGAAAGTAGATTGATTCATTTGAGGATTGTTACCAAAGAGTGAATTCGAAGTGGCTATATTATTGCTGAAGACAGAGTTTGTACCGAAAACAGGTTTGCTACCAAAAACTGACGCATTATTAAACATATTTGAAGAATTTGAGTTAAAAGCAGTGTTAGCACCAAAAGTACTATTTGCAACGAAAACGTTATTGGTTGTTGTAAAAGCTGAGTTATTTGCATTGAGTGCAGATGAACTAAAAGCAAAATTCGATTTGTCCTGGTTGGATTTTTGTATTTTTTCCTGAAAATAGAATTAAAATGCATTTTATAACTAAAAATATCAATTATAATAAATAATAGTTAATTTAAATTAAATTTGACAACTTATTTTACGTATAAAAATGTGTTATCATTAATTTATTTTCATTTAAATTCACTTGATTTTGAAGAAGTATAAAATTATTAAATAAAACAAGTCTAAAAAGATGCCATAAGCATAAAATTATGTTACAATATAAAATATTCTTCTTTACATTATAAGTTTTTTACTACTGATCTTAATTATTGATTATACAATAAATATTTTTAGAAAATATTTGCTTGTAAATTATGTTCATTTTTTTTGTATTAAGAAAAAATTTAAATAATTAAAACTTTTACTTACCAATATTGCTAATGTTTCTGGAGTAGGATTTTTTAATGCTTCGTGTTTGGCTTTCATGTCTTGGCACATTTGTTGAAACTGTAGTTTCTGTAAAATTCCTCAATTACTTTAATTATTTCAATTCCTTAACTATACATATATGTATATTAACTGATAGATTTTAATCAATTTTTTCACATTTAATCAATAATCGGAATTAAAGGTAGATAACGTTTAAATCAGTTAATGAATTTAAATAGTTCGGCACAATTCGAACTCAGTAATGAACTTTCGAGTTCAAAACGCTAGTAAAAAAATAATTATATGTTTGGTTCAACTTGTGGAATTTTATATATATATTTTTTAATTTTTAGTGTTTTTTAGATTTACTCAGAATCATTCTTTTTATTTTTGATTAGTTTCTTCTTATAATAAATTAGACATGTTGATCTATGCTTTGTAAGTAAATAATTATTAATTATATAATATGTTAATTATTTCATTTATATTACAAATCTTACCACTTGATCAGTAGTTCCATCAGTTTGTGCTTTATACATATTCCACCGCACTTCTTCCGGAGAAACATCTTCCATTCCAGGAATACATGGTTGTTCTTTAAAAGGTCCAAAACACGATAATATCCACTGACCCCCTCTTTCAGCTGCCAAGACATCTTCAGCTACTATCAGTCTATAAAACGTATAAAAATAATTTTTTTATTTCCTCCTAATTATAACATATTACAAAAATAAATAACTTATAATGATATTGCTATAAAAATGTTTGTTGTGGCTAAAGATTTATGCTTATGGTAATTGGAATAAATTTTGGAAATGGATTCTAACAAATAAGACATATTAAGAACAATTTTGAACATAAATCAAATATGACATAAATGCACAGTTCTTTTACACACACGGTAACATGTCAGAAGCCAAACCAAATGTGCAAGGTACAAGACACAATACATGTGTTTTTAAACTTGACAGATTTGTCAAGTTTAATATTATTATAAATACATACAATACAAATTAGCTTTTAACTACAATAAAAATTTGTAACATAAAAAAAAAATTATCCAAACAAATTGCTTTGTTAATATATCACATACACATATACTCACGCAATATTTTTACCATCAATATATATTGGCTTGTTTCTGTTACCTAAAATAAAATCATGAATAATTAATAATTAATATATTTGTATATCACTGATGAAAATGTATACTTTCTAAATAAATCATGTTTTATTTTTTTATTTCAATTATTTAAAATTTCG
>JABFOX010000749.1:0-15094 GCA_022817665.1 Axea sp. ZL-2020
GCGGAGCGTTGCTCGAGTCGTTGAAAACAACGAATGGATGGTCTTCGATCTTTGTGTTCCATAATCGATCGAACGATTTGTTGAATAAGACAGGCGTTCAGAAAAATATAAATAGAAATTTCAAAGAAAACACGAAACACGAAGAAGCTTTCTCCGGGGAAAAAATTAGTCGGAAGGTGGAGAAGCTTTCCTGGCGGCATATAATAGTATGGAGGTTTTCGTGGCAGGGTGATTGGTGAGGCCCGTTAGTTTAATCATCGCGCATTAGCCGCGCTACCCCTTACCCGCGTCCCGAAACCCCAGTTTACTTTCACCCTCGAATTCCGCGTGTTTCTATCTCGTCCCATTTCTGTCCCTCGAGCTGTCCGGCTCTATTCATTCATTTATTTGGTGTGTGCCAGTGATACGCGACTACCGTTTATCACACGACGCTCGACTAGTGACCTGTCCTGTTCAAATGAACGAGCTGTTTTTACCTACGACTAGTCTCTAAACGCGCGAACCTGACACCGACTCGCGAGCCCGAATGCACCTATGAATTGTAAACACCAGCAAGAATGCAGCGGTTTTCGACACACGCGATGCCACCGACGAGACAATTCATGCATCGATTCAAAAACCCCTTGAATTATGGCGGCATTGTTTGCATGCAAAGTTAAGAGATCCCGGATACAGTACAGTTGGTATATCAAAAATAGATAACACTACTTTCATCACGGTTTCGGCGCGAGTTACTATTTTTGTTTAATTAAAACTTCACCAACTTTCCTCGGCTTTAGTAATTGTTGCTCCGTGTATGAACATTGTACAATATTTGAGTGCAGGTTTATCTCTTTTTGCCATTATGTTTATTTTTGAAAACGCACCGCCTTGAAATTGGTTCTATGGATAAATAATGTATTATAACACGCGCGAAAACACCCATTTTGCTTCCACCGAACGAGTCTATGCGTGTTATAAATAAGAAACATCTTTATAAATTCACAACTGTTTTTATTTGAAATCAAATTTGTATCAATGCTAATATTTGGCGTTTGAAAAACTGACGGTTTTTTTCATTTTGTATAAAATCAATATATTTTCACGTTAGGAGAAATTATGGTTCTAATAGCATGTCGATAAAATATTCTTCTAGTGATAAAAGCAGCTATTTATCAGGTACCTCTAATTTATAATTGAAGGTCTATAAATATGTCTGTATTCTTTACTTAAGACCACTTGATTGGCGCTGCAGTATAGTTAAATCTAATTTTTAAACGCAATTGAAATGAAATATAATGTTTCTCAAAATTGTCTTAATTTTGTATACTTAGACATTATGTTACTATACATTATTGATATGTTATAGCTTTCATATATGATTACAAATAATTTCAGTGTTATCTTTCAGCACTTCTGATTTTTAACTAATAAAATCTAATTAGAAATTACACTGAGAGAAATTACGTAACTATATTTATTGTATTTTATGCAAACAAGGGCACTCGGTGACAGTGTAAAAGGAATTGCAATGTTGTAAAATATCTCTTTACACCGAATGTAGTGAATGTAAAAAATATTATGCCATGTTTTTTGTAATATCGAATATACTATTTAATAACAAAACTATAAAATTTAATGACAAGCACAAATATTCCTACTTTATGGTATCATCCTTGTAACCCGAGAAGTAACTACAAACCTGAGATTTAACTATTTCATTTCAGTGTACAATAAAGAAACTTATTAAAAAACTACTATTTATATTGTGATTATTTTCAGGACATGCAAGAATACGAGTATAAATTTGAGTACGAGAAATGATGATATCTAAGATACAAGTATCCGTATTTGTTAGTTTATACTTGAAAAATTACTTTTTTAATAATAAAATTTCAAGCCCTCTAATAAAATCATTTTTATTTTAAAGAAATAATTTTTGTATGCATATATGAGAGGCGCGTCTTTCAATTTCTTGAGCACTATTGAAAAAAGTATTTACAAAACGAAATATTCTTGAAATAGCGATATTTCCTTAAAAGACGTATCAATTAGTGAAGATTAAACGTACATACGAGGAAAGTTAATAATTCGTGTCGTACATGCCTGTAGTCCTATATAAAACTACGTGTTACAAACAAAAGGTTACAAGGTCTTCTAGGATATTCAGTTGTAACATCCTGCTCAGGGATTATAATCCTACCAAAGGTAAAGAAGAAGTGGAGGAAGTACCGTGAAAGATGAGGACGCGATGCTGGAGGACGGGGAAACGAGCATCATCTGCTGGTTCCCAATCCTCTTTCAGGTTTGCAGCCTCCGAAATCGTGAAAGAAAAATGTTTCTCTTGGATTTTCGACCACTGGTGAAGGACCCTTGCAGCTGAGCGAGGGATTCGTTGAAAGCGCCTTATACGAACGGTTTGCCATTAAAAATCGAGGACCGTTCGTTTGGCACGGCGGTACAAAAATTCTCAGCAATCGGATACCGATGTCGTGAAACAGTACGTATGACAATTAATTATACGCTTTCGCAGCGAGAAGAACGCAAAAGTCTGCATTTTGCGGCCAGGTTACGGCATTCAAAACACGTTTAGTTTATTTGTTTAAAAAACGTTTTAACGTGAACCGCTGAGAATTGAGAAGGCTGGGAAATGTTTGATATGAGTTATGATTTATCCTCACATGCTGAAAAGTCATAAATTCGGTATTTCAGACAGTGCGAGAATTATGATTACTGTAATTAACCTCATTACGGACGCAAAAGTATTTTCGTCGAAGTTTTAAGCTCGTAACAGGCTGTTTAAAACATTTGGTCATTGCATAAAACACAGGTCTAAATTTGCGAAGTGGTTGTAGAAACAACCCCGGTAGGTTCGGAACTCCGAAGCTCGGGCATATCCCGGCGTAAACAAAAGCGTGATAAATCGAGTACATTAATTCGTATTTTACATTTGTTTGTGTTGTGGAATACAATATTAAATGGAATGGGCGTACAATAGATAATGCCACGACGCCATCATTTACGCGACCATTGAGCAGACGAGGGAGATTGTGTTAGAGGTTACTGCCGTCCGCCCCGTGCTCTTGAATTCATCAGGCTGACGTTGGACTTGTCCTAAATTTATAATATTTTTTATGACTAAATATGCATTTAATTGATTTATCGCAAACTATTCAAATTCGTTCATCGTTATTATAAATATTGGTTGGCAAACATTTTCTTTTGTATTTATTGTTCACAAAATAGTACACTTTGCTTATCGACTTTTTCGCGTTAAACTTGTCTAGTGTTTATTTGTTAGTTTAATTATTAATGATTAAACATTGCGATGCAATGCAAGTGTTCTTCAAAAGTCAAGCCAGAGTCTTAAGTGGAACTATCTTATAAAAAATAAAATGTAACGTGTACTTTTGGTACAAAATATTTCATTTATATTCCTCTCGAATGTTGCGTTTTATTTTTACCGTCAATAAAGTTTTATTTATCTACCCATAAGCATCAACGAACACGAAAGAAAATAATAAATAAGTAAACACGACGTAATAATAAAATCGAAAGTATGTACTTTACTCAAGAATATCAATAGTTGATTGTAATACTAAAATTTATATAAATTTAAATATCAATCGTGTGACATCTTATAAAAATAGAATTTTAATCCATAGTTTATTGCCGACCTTCCTCAACTGAGTTTATTTCTTGTCGGTTTTTTCATTGAAAAATATATTTGTTTACAATGATATGCATGTAGCGATTTTCCCTGTTATATGTACATGTGTGCAAACGATTGTCATTAAATTAATGAAATTAGTTGATTAATTTAATTGGCCATTTGTTTAAATCAATTAAATAATAATTAATTTTAATAGCAGGATAGATAACGATGCTATAATTTTTCGACGGTTAAAGTGTTTCTTTTTGTATTAATAATTTTGTAAGATTATCTAAGAAATAAATTTTTCACAAAAATCTGTGCACGCTCGCGTTACAGGTCGAATGCTTGCAAGCTGCAGATGGTGTTGGCAGGCAGAATGAAGCATGGATTCGATTCCTATGAGCTCGTGATTCCGCTCGGTTAGCCCAGTGTCACTCCCAGTAAACCCTATTACCCACCCTTCCGCTGAGTTCTCCATTCCTCGTCGTGAAATCCGTTCTCCCGTTTACCTTCCGGCTCTCTATATATTCTCATGTATATATTTACGTAAGCCATAAACAAGTTTCAACTAAACGCTCAACAACGCTCCTACCAAAAATATCTTTCAAAACCTGCAAATGACGAAGCTCATCGACAGTGCTTTAGGCACAGCCGAACACACTCGTCTATTGATTACCGCGAGCGCGTTGAACTTGAATCGCCATGATATTCATTCGCCGCAGCAACGCAGAAGTAATTTAATTTGTTGCAGGATTAGTGGAATGTTAATGAAAACAGGCAACGGGCACTCGTGTACAAATTTCTGATTAAATCCGTACCTAGGGATGATGAGGTTCGATGTCGTCGGTATAAAAAGGAGGCGCCATCTTGAAGGAATGTGATAAATTAAGGCTACCAGAAGTAGGCTAATTTAGAATGCACGACGGAATGTTTGTGGCGAGGTACAAAGGTATTTAATATATTACGCATGTCAACTTTTACACCGTACAAGATTTTATTAGATTTCTAGAAGCTTGCCTAATTAAAAACTTGCATCATAACTCACGAAAATCCTGTCACACGCATAAATCATATTTTTATTCAAGCTCTTGTGTGTTTTTTCTCTCGGTGAGGAGTGATTTATTTGTAGTTTCTCGTCATAAAATTATCTTTTTAATTGCCAAATCATCTGGTATTATTTCTTCGGTGCCGTGAGCCTGCGTATTGCACGAGCGATAAATAATTATTCGAAAGCATGTTGCGAAATTACGCATTCATGGAATTATCATAATAGATTTGTCTCCCTGGACGTCCGCAATGGCACGATAATAACAATTATTATTTTCACGCAGCAATGGTCGATGAAACAATAGCGGTGTTGTTTTCGCGAGCCAGTATCGTTTTCCATGCCGACTGGATTATCCACGCGTACATCGGATAAGACGACATTGGTGGATAGGGATATCATAGGTACCGAATCGAATGTTCAAACATGTTTGTTCGGGCATGTGCAAATGACTACTTCTGCTGGAATGAGTGGAACAAGGATGAGGACTCACCCCGGTAATGGAATCCCTCCGCTCGGCAAATGCAATCACATTGATGTTTCGGAAGCCAGAGGCTACGCCACAAGGGATTTCCACGCTCACGAGCAGATCAGGCCTCTTGTGTTTCTATTTCAGTTTCACCCTCTGCAAACTCAACATCTCGATCACTTTTCCACGACTTCCGATTTTCATCGTTTATGCATGAATTTGAAATCTTGTGATGAATCGGTACAATTTTTTTCGCGTGTTTTCAGATACAAATTTCGCAGATCCCGACGATTCCCCAGTCAAAGGGCTTGAAATTTCAAAAGTTATTAGTCATTGTTCATATTAGCGAATTTCGTGAAAACAGTGATTCCTTGTATCGTAATTTTATACAGTGTGACCAGATTTGTAAATCGCGTGTATATTTTCGGTTAAATACAACAGAATTTCATGAATCAATATACAAATTTGAAATTACGATATCGTACATGATTTCATAATTCTTAACTTAGCCTTCAATAAAAATTATAACTACTTTTCAAAACGACCACTGATAAATAATTGTTTATCTTCTTGTCTAAAGACAAAGACAATAATATTTAATGTATGGTAACTTTAATAATATAACAATGACGGGACTCACAAATTTATTCGTGTTATTTATTTTTAAAATTACTTGTAATTTAAATTATTCGAATCAAAAAATCTTGAATGCGATCAATGAAAACTTTCCTTTAAAAATATGTTTAACTTTACATTTGACTAAAGATTTCAAACGCTATAAAAATGTTTAAATGATGAGTCAGAGTTTTAATTTTATTTTCAAAGTTTATTTTGCAGCAAGAAGGAAACCTTAAATCGGTACTACTATTATCTCTCAATAAATATTTACTGTCGACCTGATACAAATACGACTATCTGTATACATTTTTCAACTGACGCCTTCCGTTGTTTTTATTAGCGCCGACTTAAAAACGAGGCATTTTCGAGTATTGCGGAAAGAATGAAATCACGCAAGAATATAACTTGAGCGAGTTATGAATTCTTTTCAGAAATCTCATGGGGATTCTCGAAAGTTGAGCGCTCGACAGGGATCAAAGTGGTTTGGTCTTGGCGCGTTGGAAAGATAAAAATAAAGAACAGGGTAAGAGGATGTAGATCAAGGGCCTTAGCAGGAAACCTTGGTATAGAATGGGCTTTTTGGTAAAAGCGAAGCTGGATGATGGAGGAAACTGGGGATGGGTAAAGATAGCGAAAGAGAAGAAGTCTTTGGAGGGATCGAGGGAGAAGAGCGTCACCGTACGAAGAGTATTCAAGCAAGCAACGCGGAATACAAAGCAGTCAAAGAGTCGTGGGATGCGGGAGCCAGTTGAGTTCTGGAAGAGAAGAGACGCGAATGAAGAAAGAGACGCGAAGAGAGACCCCCTGCCGTCTATTCAAACCGCACATGAATTATTGCCGTGGATAATCTGTAAATATATTATTTATTTTGATTTTGTACACAGCACATTTTATTTCGTCTCTCCCTTCGTCGGCTTCTCGAGTATGGTCTCCTCTTTCCTAGTTAAGATTAAAAATGAGTCCACTTCGGATTACCAAAGTGAGACCTAAGAGAATTCGATATCATTTCGAAACTAACCAGTCGAGAGTGGAATTCGAAACTTATCGGGTCATGCGAATGACTAATAAGATCTTTGATATATTGCTTTATGATTTTTAAACTTCAAAGTGTGTATGAAAAACACTGCTTCGTATCACTTTTATCTACAAGCTAAACGTTGGGTGTATTTTTTGCATATTATAAAGCGACAGAGTTCTTGCAACGTGCGCAGTTGTTTGAAGAATACTGCATTATAAAATAAATATATAATCACGCTCGACGTATAACTAGAAATACTAAAAGCAAATCTGCAATTTTTATCAACACGTGAAAAGAGTGATTTATATAAAATTCATAGACTGTTATTTTCCCGAAAACCCATATTGGTTAAAATATAAAATTGCATCATGGAGTTGTTATTATTTTAGACAAATTCTCATTCAAAAATTATATACACAGAGACTATTCACAATAATGAAAAAAAAAAATAATAATAATACACAAAAAATGAATAAAGCCATGTTTATTATATATACTGTTTTTCATTTTAACAACAGCATGTAAAGTTTACAATGAAATATTTATCATGATAAAAACATAAAACTGTTTTATGCGTATGAAACTTATATAGTCGTAAACAATGTTTGTAGAAAATTACTACTTTTGTTAGTGAGTTTTGATGCTTAGAAATAAATTTGACTATGAAAAATACTAATTTTTTAATGAAAACTAACACAAGATTATATTTAAATCATTAATCTGAATATGTGTTTTAACATAAGATTAATCGTATTTCGAATTTTCTAGATTCGCTATTAAAAATTACTATTATCAAATTATATTCCTAATATGTATTATGAATATTATTATGATTAATAATATAATAATAATACATGTTAATTATAATTTTCTATATTAATAACATAAAAAAACTTATTGAATAATGATCACTCATCGCGTTATTGCCTAAACACATTTGAGCTTCAACGCGTAACTACTTGTTAATGGTATCAGTTTCAGGAAAGTAATATTTATTACACAGTGTGTTTACTTTAAGTTGATAACACAGAATATCATCAGAAATAAACAATTATACAAAAACTACCCTCTACCCTCTCAAACCCCCAGAGTGTGAAATGGAGTAAAAATTTGAAATTTCTAATAGATACATCTATTTTTTAATAAGAATATGTATTTTATGTTAATTTTGAATTAATTTTTCTCGAATTATACTTTACTCAAGTTATAATAGTTTAAAATTACCATTTACCGCAATTATATCTAGAGTGAAAGGCTAAGAAATCAAAAGATCCATTCTCTCTCGATCTAATGATGACGAATGATAAATTTCAAATATTGTAGCCTTTAATTACAGCATAATTCGAAAGAAATGATTCAAATAGATAATATATTTTGTAACGTGGAATCAAAATCTGTAAAAAAAATGGAGTGCCACTTTAAAAATTAAATTTGTCCCTTAACCTACTCTCAAAGGCTGTAAAAATAGGTAATTTTCACAAAAGCAAGCCCGAACATATTAAAGGTTTATTTGGAACATTTATTTCATGTGAGGTTTATTTATTATTATTATTATTTCTCGATACATTCTGAGTTTTCAACTTAAAATAAACACTTTGTTTATGTATATCCTATAGAAAACCGTAGTCATTCGTTCAGTGTAACAAATTCATTGACTGTCGGTATTTATGAATTATTAGTAAGAATTTTTAAGAAAATAAAATAATAGTTATTAATTAACTTTATTCATATGCCCGTATATATATGTATATTCAACTGCATGTCTGAATAAAATACTAATTTAAACCAATTATATAACATATTTTATATTTTATATATAAATTGATTTTAAAAACTTCATTTTTTACAAAAAATGTAATTAATTAATCGTCATTGGATAACATTTATGGCTAATATAATTTATAGATTATATAAGTCTAGTATGAACAGAATATAAATTGTTAATTGGTTGTACGTGGACAATAGAAAAGCAAACTGCTTTTTCTTAGACCACTGCTGCTCCAATCGTTAACCGGCACTGATGCCAAAGTACATTGGTATTTCATTTCGATCATCTGCCAATACCGCAAACCAATGCCGTACCTATACTTAACCGATCGCTAACTACTGGTAGACCAACGAAAATTTATACATGGCTAATTATTTTATTCATTTATTAAAAATCGTGGGTTCTATTATTTTTATTTCAACAATATAAGTTTTCTGTTGCTTAAATGCCATAATTTCATTTCATTTATATACATTGAAAAATTCTATTAAATTAAAATTTAAACAAATAGTAGTATTATTTATACGTTAGTTAATAGAAAAAAATGAGTTGATTTTGAACGCGCCATAAAAATTATACACTCATCTGAAACATATCGTATCCGTGATAAATTACGTTAGATGAATGTTAGACAGTTGAGAAAAGATCTATTACCTCCTGATTTTTCTTAAATTCAGGCTAAATAAAACTGAAGCAGGTAGAAATTGGATTATTCCACAAACAAAAATAATATAACCTTTTTTCTTAGTCCTCAAAGTAGATTCAGAATGACGTAAGAATTAACATTAGTTGTTTGAGGGGATAAAAAATTGAATCCCATAATAGGATTAAAATCGCGCGGTAAATGGATAATTTATTTTATTAGAAATGTTTAAAAAAAGTATTATCATGTTTTGCAATAAGTATTATTATTTATTTATCTACATCAACGTGTGTATTAAAAATAAGAATAATTTGTAAATCATTCGTTAAAAAATTAAAATTCTAACTTTACTATTTAACTGTGTCTTAATATTAAATATTTAAGTTCAATTGTTGGGAAAATACAGATAAACATTTAATTAATACCAAATTATTCCAATTCAATTTATTTAATTGCTAATAGCATTTTTACATCCTGTCCCAATATTTATATTAGCACGTAAATCGAGTATATATACACATTGTATTTTATAAAACTATTTAAAAGTTTATAAAAGAAACTGTATTAAAAAATATTGTATGTGTAGTTATTCTCATAATTATTAAAACTAGTAAAGCAAGCAGTTATATATAATATATATCGGAAACATTTGCTGTGAGAAACATATTATTCTAACCATACATTCCGAAATCCGAATTTATATTGCATCTAATCCTCCTATTGTATTCTATTTATTTCTATAATTTCGAATGAGCTAAGTGTCCAGTGTGATTTTCATCCAGCCGCTTGGAATGAAAGTCATTTTATAAAACATTATAAGCTTTTAAAGACATTTTATATGTACAAATTTAGTTGTATAGAATTAATTATTTCCGTATAACGGCAGACGTTTTGTAAAATTGAGTAAATTGTAAATTCTCTTATCATATTTGTAATACGTATTTGTTTACTAATTCCGAAGGTACAACTTGTTTGAAATTAACATACAGACATAGACCAAACCGAAACTGTTCATCGATTTTCCCGGATACCACAACAATAGCATTAACACCGTGCGCACACGTTTCTGTGTACGTGTAAAATTTAATCACGTAAAAAATACACATGTGTATACGCGAATATCGAAAACTGCTTGCCATTGAACGGGCCGCGAGACAAAGAGGAAACGGTAGGAGGAAAGCAAGGTAGTAGAGCGAGATGCCTCGACACACGAGGGAACGCGAGAAGGGCTGTCCAGGAGAAGCAGCGGAGAGGAACGAAGGCTGCCAGGATATCAGTCTTGCTTGCACCGACAGTTCGTCGTTTGGCACTGTCGCTGCCATTAATAACTTCACCGTGCTGTCACTGTGGATAATACGAGTGGGTTTCTGCCGGGCTGTAGTCACGACTCTGGCAGGGGTGGGCTCCGTTTAATTCAGTTCAGTTTAGGGGGTCCCTACGATGCATTGGAAGGGCATGTCGTTAAGGGGATGTCACTCATGTCATTCCGACATGGCGAAACGGACCTCAGCGTCCATCTTGCGCATGGGCCTCTTCCGTGAAGTCTCGCAGCAATTCGCACCGGTGATCCCCGTTCCACCAATAGCCTTTTAATCACAAAAAAGCTTTTGGTTCCATGTAATTTCGGATTCGCATTAATGGATCCGTGAGTTTATATAGGTCTGTGTGAATGCGGTTTGGTCAAAGATCATAACGGAATTTCAAGGTGAATGGAATTCTCTGTCGAAACTGTCTCTCGTATAACTATGTGGTCTTTACAAAATACACGCATTGCGTAATTTCCTGGACTTCATTGATTAATTGCGGAACATTTTTCTTGCTCAGAAGTTATTATAATCTATCAAGCGGACATAAAAATGTAGAACGCGAGGATGGAAATAAATCGTTACGGTGTAATTCGTCAACACTGATTATTTCGTGCTATTGGTATAAACTAAATTTAAATACGTTTTTTTTTTTAAATATACATTCATCGGCGATATTTTATAGCTTTATAATTTGTTATATATATATAATTTCATTTTATGCTTTATTTCTATTTTAATATAGCACGTTGAACACGCGTTATTTACATAAACTGCACCGGAAAAATGTACAAGACCAGCATTGATAACAATGTGGGCATTATACTTGTTAGTCTTGCACATTACTTATATATACAACAATATAATACATATGTAAATCGTAATCAGTCGACTGTACGTTCTGCATGGAGAATATTTTTTTCATTAAAAACTGATCATTATATTAGAAAATGCGATGCTGAATTTTCATCATTCCACTTTTCTCATATTTCTATAAATATAAAAAATTACTCTGATTGTATGAATGTGTAATAATTATGTTTCTAATACGGTTACTGCAAATATACGTCTATCATAAATGATTATTTAAACAACAACAAAAATAATTTTTTATTAACAATTTTTTTAAATATGAAATGCCATTTCAAAACACTTCTGTACCATGATATAAATTATTTCAACTATATTTTATATATATATTCATATTATACATATACTAATGAAATTACATAGTTTTATGAATATATTACAAACATTCCTAAAAAGATAAAAGCTTCCAATTTTACTTGACGTGAATCATTTATGTTAAATGAATATGAATAAAAAAATATTTTCTATATACTTTTGTTGATACTGTTTAAAATTTTACTAATTTTTACATTGATTTTAAGGTACGTGGAAAAAAATGTCATTTTAAGATTCAAGAATTGAAAGAGTAACAAAAAAATAAATTCCCGAATAATTTTACATTCTTATAACATAAGTCGTTATTTTATTTTAATATATCTTTTAAAATATAGACTTATATTACAATTATAAATGAAGTAATATTTGAAATATTATTTATCTCCATCTAAACAGTAATTCCCTTATTCTTATGAAAAATTTACATGTGACCCATTACTGGCCCTGAACTAATGTACTGATTCGGTTATTTTGACTACCGTTATTATGCCGCACTAAGAAAAATCGATTATTCGAATAACGTTTATTTCCTTTTGAATAATGAAAATTAATATTTTAAATTTTATTAATATTTGAATAAAAGAAATAAAATAATAAATTAAATTTCGTCAAAATAAAATTCAAAATTAATACTTTATACTCTTTAAAAATGCAGAAAGAAAATTTACTTGCTTTTATGTTTTAAACAACTTCTTATTAAACAATGGTACAAATAAGCTAATAAATATTTATTTCGTACAAGTAAATGGCTTATCTGTACAAATTTAGAAAATTACATCCTGATCTACACTATTATTTTAATAATTACATTCTTCTGTAGAATATTATACTATTTATTTGCTGTTTGTAATTTTTAATTAGATATTTAAATTATATTATTCAAAGAAACGTAATGATTTTAATGTCTGGGCTTTTGATATTCTATAGATGGAAAAATGCTTTTTACTGGTAGTGTACACTGACCATATAATATATTGATAAAATATTGGCAATATATATTGCACGATTAACGATATACATTTTATCACGGATTTTATCAATACAGTATCATGTTATTATATGCCTAATATACACAATAAAATGCTCAATGTTAAAGTATGAAGATTTATATCTAGCGGTGTAAATTTCACTCCATTTAGTATAAAATAAGCTTTTAACAGTGTAAAGTGCTATAATTTAACTTCATAATTTTTGCTTTAACTGATCAATACATGGCTAATACATTTTTTTTAAACAAAATATATTGAAAAGATTAACTTAATAATCATTCAAATTATTTTAATAAACAGTTGAATATACATACAGCTGATACAATAATAAAGGTATTACTATTATAATGTGGCATATATTTACAATGTTGAGTTAAAACGTCAATTACTGCTCATTTATTTATAATAATTATTGCATAAGTAGAAATTATATTTAGATAACATATATATGGTACTCCATGTTCAATATATATATATATATTGTAATATTTACCACATATGGTAACACTTCCGAACTGCACATCTATATCCCACAGTAATCAAGGCAGAATCATGTATTGGTTCAGTTAAATGCCTAACTGTACAAATATCATATAAATACACAAAAACCCAAACATTACATTTATGGATCGTAAAAAATATCTTAAGCCTTATTTAGATGTTTCCAATCTGTGAGACTAAGTACAAATAGCAAAAGTTAACTACCAGCACACGCTAATAACTGTCATTATTATATAATAAAACAGTTAATCATCGTTTGAGAGCTTGTCTAAAACTTTCCATCTTACCATGTATCTACATACACTGTTATAATATCGATGAAATTTCCACTTTGGCTTATTAAAGCTGTCGTTAAGAGCCGAAGATGTGGAATTCTGCAGAATTTTGCGAACTTGTAAAAATGTGTAATTGGTTTATTCTATAATTAATATACTTTAGAAATAGTGATATCTTTGATAACAAACAAAGCATCCACGTAATTAAGTTTAAGAAAACAAGTAAGAAACAAGCAACACTTTAATTAATCCTTTAAACAATCTTTTATCTTAAGCTCTCTATCATTATTTTTAATACTGAGACAAATGTTTTATGCTTATTTCATATGTGATGAAGACTGTTAAGACCGGATCTGATTTTTTCTTTAATTTTTGGTATAATAAAAATCTTAATATGCATTTATTTATACATTTAAAGAGAAAAATGAAGACTTCTATCCTTAAGAGTATAGATGTTGAGTTCTCATTAAATTTCATCGAACGTGTGAGTTTTTGAGGAATTTATCAGAAGATTTATATAATAAAGAAATGGAATTTATATTGTACTTTTTCAATTTCATAAATATCGTTTTTGGTAATTAGTGATAAAATAAGTGAGACATATTTTCTCGTAATAAATATTTATGACCATTACATATTAAGTTTTGCCAATGAAGTAACTATTGAAGTATTTAAATAATGTGCCCATAAGTCCATATTTTTTTCCTGCACAGCAATGGCATGACATATACAGTAAACTGATTAAGCAAAACGAGTTTAAATAATATCTTTACTTTCATTTTTTGTTATGAACCTACATAGTTGATCTAGAATGTAAGTTTGTCCTGATAATTAAGATTTCATCTCATTCACATATCAAAATGGAAAATGAGACCTGAAGCTTTGCACTTGATAACTGAGTTGGAACAAGAAATAAGGATTTAATATATTCTAACTGGAAACAAATACTTATTTTGGCAATCTGTTTTTATGTCATTTATACGAAATTGTTGTCATTGCAATTTGTTAAATACTCATAATTTCATTCACAGGACGAAAAGTATAATTTTCTTCTACGGCTTGTTATATAGAAAAGTCTAAAAACTTTATTAGTAAGTAGATGAAGGGTTATGACGAGCTACAAAATATCTAAGATCTTCTGTAATGTGGTAGTAGATATTCATCGACCAAATCGCAAGATAAAGTAATTCTAACAATATTTTATAGAATTGTTGTATGTTATTTGAAGGTCATTTTATTCGAAGTGGGTTATAAGTGAATTTAAATACTCTTCATCGTCGATTAACTGAATCCAGAATTATTTAGTGAAGATGAACCCTATTTTTTAAAGTTGTACCATATCCAAAATAGTTTAGAATAGGTTAAGGCCTATGTCGACTAGAACTTCTTAAACATAATTTTTACCGATGAACACTTTTTTTAGACCTGCACTCCAAAGAAGTATACGTGGTCTATAATCGTAGTCCTAATCGCGATTCAGCGCACAGCCAAACACCCAATAAAAGTGCATGTTTAAAAATGCTTTGGTATTCACAGAGTTGGTATTTTACACTCTCATTTACTACCAATCTAAATGCAAAAAAATGATTACAATCTATCAGAAATGTTTAATAAAATGTAAACAAAGATGATTTGACCAAGATAA
>JABFOX010000750.1:0-15092 GCA_022817665.1 Axea sp. ZL-2020
TGTTAAATTAAAGAAAAAACGAAACAACGAAAGTAGTGATCAGACAGTTGTCAGGGTTCTTGTGTTAAACGCTCGGAACAACACGAATGATAATGTCTAACACAGCATTTTTTCCATTACAGAATTGCTGTTTACATTTTCGGATTTTAAAATGGCCAATCCAATATACAGCTGGACAAGCAAATTAATCACAACAAATGTACGGGCGTTTTTGTTTTTAATACGTCCCATAAAAATGTCCATAATTCAATCCAAGGAAACAGGAAAGGAACATGTACGAGATGCGGTTCTGATTGTTAAGAGAAATGATTGGATGAGTCACTGCCTTAATAATAAAAGAAACTTCTGAAAACAATTTACCGAGTAACGGGACGCTTATTGTAGCGTTGCATAATCAATCATAAACGTTGTCATTCCACAATGCGTATTCAAAATTGCCACTGAAAAACTTTAAAACGATTCCGACCAATGGATATTAAGTGACTTCTGAGAAACTTGCTCCGCCGTAGTTCTTAATCTATGATTCGCGTTAAACGGAATCTTTGAGTAATTTGATTCCTCAAAATTGACCCACAAATGATTCTAGTCAGAAACAATGAGCAACGAGTTTTTATACTTTTCGATCAACAATTATAATGGCGCCAATCTGGGTCACGATAACTACGGCTGTGCAGAAAGTTACAGCGCTGTTTCAGCCTCCTGGAGTTCTCGCTGTGACTGACAATTGGGCATTATTAAAAATGCATCGAGAACTCGTACATAAGTGACGTCAAATTAAGCAGAAGTTAGTTTACCAAAGTCGAGTCGTGTGCACAAACAGCTGCCGCACTTCGGAGCAAAACTTTTGTAATTGGAATCAGATTAGTTGAGAGGAGAGACGTGCAGAGTCACGGTGATTGAAAGTTCTGTTAATATTTTGCATGCGATTCCAGTCGAAAAAGTCCGACGTATGAGAGACGAACAATCATTAATTGGTTTTAATGTTGAAAAATGTCCATTTTTCTGGCAAAATGAAGGCCACTCGCTTTTATCAGATTGGTGAATTATAGTACCGTTTATTTTGCACGTTACATCGTTTTTGGGGAATTAAAATTCGCCTCCAAAAATAACCAACTGTTGGTTCAAATTAATGAAGGTACTCCGTTTTTTCTGAGTTTTCGAGCAGCGTTTTTAATACCGAACAAAGATTATTTTTATTGCGTATAGCCAATCAGACTTACTTTCGAATATGCAAATCGTTGCTGCGCGTGTTATGCGTGAATGCGCAGCGGAATTCCGAACCGTGCACCAATCGAGGCGACTCACGCTCGCCGTCTGATTAACGATGCATTAGGTGCTCTACTTGGAATTGATTAACGAATTCATTAAGATCGCTTTTGTTGAGAATAATTGGTTTACCGGTTCGTGAATCGATTACTCCCGGCTTGATTTGCGAAACAAGTGTGGCCTTTTCTAGGGCAGAATACTAAACCTATCAGTATAACTGATTGAAATGTATTTGTCAAAACTGCACTTTTTCTCATTACTTGAGTCTTCATTGATACCAACAGATTAGAACTCTATTTTTTAACATTAATTTGAATGTTTTATTACAAGTTATATACAATTTATGCATTTCTTAACAATATTTGAAAATTATTATGTTTTGAACAAAATTATTTGTATAATTATTTGTATTTTTTGAAAAGTTTGTTAAAACAGTATCTGTGTACTTTTAAACTTTGGTATCGATTGAAAAGAAAAGTACAACTGCCTCACTGATTTATTTAAGCATCAATGATGGTTTTTTTTTTCGACGGAACATCGTCACTTTTGTTGAGTGCATACTTGGTTTTACTCAAGTAGAGTAACGTATACATGTTTCAGTTGCAAATATTAATTTTACGTATCAAATTAAACATAATAATAACAATGATTTGTTTACCTAAAAATGACTGATTAGAAATAAATTGCAACATCGATAATGTTCAAAGATTCATCTTCCTACAAGTACATGAATTGAATAAAACTGAAAACAACTTGCTGTAATCGGTCAAATGAAATTATTTTTATCCCTTTTAGGAATGAACTCCGGTTAATAATAATTATAAACATCGGTTAGATAAATAATCTGAAAGAATATTTCATATCTCATTGATATAGTTTGTAAATATGCTCTTATTAGTCTTATACATATATATGAGTTTTATGTGACCCAGATTTGATCCATGTATCATTCATGTAAGATAGACCGGAACCATGTATGACTTATGCGCAAAAAACGCCTGAGTCGTATACGATTTACAAATTGTTTATACGTGAAATAACGAATAATTATAAGGAAAAAGTACGAGTGATATCATATTTTACATTTGTACACTCGTTGCGTTTTTTCGGAACGTTAAACATTCCGATTCCAAAGATTAAAGGGAACGATAAATAACTCGGATAAAAATACAGGTATGTTCAATTCATCCGGCGTTATTGGTTCGGAAGTAATGGTCCCCGAAGATTCTTTAAGATCTCTTGATCGTAAAGTAGTCTACGACAGCCCGCGGGACTCGGTTTACAATTTCTATTTGTATCTGTCATTTCAGCTATACTTGGTGGCGAGTTGCTGGAATGTCGCCCACACGAAATCACGCGACGAGCAAAACGACGACTGGTTCGCGTCGACGCGAACACGGGTGGGTGAACCAGCGGGACATTGCTAAACGTCATTCGTCAATCGAATTTATAACTATTTGCAGCGGCATTGATTCTTGAAATTATGCGAATTATTCGTATTTTTATCAGATTACACGTCGATACAATGCCGTTTTTATTCGCCGCGTGTCAATGTAAATCAAGCACGGTTATTTATCGTCCGTTTTGTTATTTTTATGACGACTTTCATGCAACGAAAATGTTTTTATTTTGCAGTTCGTAATTTTAACACAGCCACGCGTTAACCCGACTTAAGAGTCACGCTCAAGTTGCACGAAAGCCATGATTTTTGTTTTTGTCTTTGTTTCGGAAATATCTCCCAAATATGATTGCGCGACAAAAAGTATACCTCGCAGAAATGAAATTACCACTGCCGATTTAACAATGGAACTTGGACAACAGGGTCGTATTTGACTTCCAAGATGAAATACTTGGTAAGAAAATTGACCACTGGATCATTTGTACTAAGAACATGGTAAATTTTACTGTGCCATAAGTATGCCAATTTTTCATTTCGGAGAAAAGCCTGAACGAATATGAATTTATACGCGGAGCTTCGGTATTGAAGAATTAATTGTTTTGTGCAATTAATACACAAATCATTGTGGTAACACTCTCCCAGGAAAGCTGTCTGCCATCTTAATGGTTCGAGATGTATGCACCAGTAAATCATTCGATTCGTGCATCCATGGCACGCATCTCAACTTAGTTGGAAAGTTATAACGGGGGCTCATTAATGCAAAGTCGACGAATCGATGCCAGAACTGGATGATTGATGAACTTTAAACTGGGCTAACGCCTGTGGCGCTTAAGCACGATTCGTGGTGTTCCAGTCAATAGGTTCGCGCACCCCGACACCGCCAATTGTCATTCAGTTTGACTTTAATCTTTCTCTCGGTTCATTTATCTTTTTCACGCTGCATTCTTGCGAGTAATTGAAATTATTTTGTAAATACAATGTTAACGCTTTTACTACACTGTAATTTTGTTGCAATTCGTGCGGTGTTAGGTGTGTGTTTACACAAACGAATGCAAATTTACGATGCAACAGGCGTGCAATTAGATTGTCTTTGTCGAAATATATAATATTATATATAAATCATATGTGTAATATAATTTGTAACTAGATGAAATCTTATTTATTCAATAATTAACATTTTTTAATTTTCAATCTTTTAATGACCAATTAAATCGACAATTTGTTTAAATAATAAAGAAGGAAAAAACTTCAAATAATCTAATTGATACTTTGTTTGTGTTATTTTGTTATTTGACGTTTTGTCATGTCATTTGACGTTTTATCTATTGCACACATGTTCGTTGATTTATTCAAATTAACGATCTGTCAAAATTTTGTTGGAATCCGATATGTTATTTAGAATATATAAAAACACGAGTTTGGTAATGAAAGTAAGTTTCGATTTAATAAGTTTAGTTTTATACAACAGATGGTAAAGCTATCTATAAGTGTACGGTTGAGTTTGAATTTTGAGAAATCATGGTTTTTTATTATAAATCTGAAATGCCTTTTTATTAGGTAGGTAAATTTAATTTAATATTTAATGCATGATTTGATTGTAAATATTGTTGAGTTTAATTGTGTCAGTTTGGATCTAAACCTAGGGTCAAACGTAAACTCATAAAATTATTTTAAAAAAGTATAAATTAGATAATTTGAAGTTTTTTTCATTTTCATTGTTTATACACATTGTCAGTTAAATCGGTCATTAAAAAATTGATAATTAACAAAGTTTAATTATCGAATAAATAACATGCATAATAAATAATATAAAAATTATACTAACGTTAAGAAAGAAAATTAATCTATAATAATAGATGAAATCTTGTTTAAGTGTGCAATAAAATGATACAATTTGTTAAAAATTCATTTACCCTGTGCTGAACAAAATATTTTAAATATTTTATCGGTATTCATATTATAGCTAGTGTAACTAGACAAATGTTGTGACAACCAAAATTGTTATTATCATTAAAAATTAACTATATTTAGTTCTAGCTACAAACATATCTACAATATTGACAAAGTTTTTAGTGCGCTAAAATAACTGGATTCTTTGACGGTTCATCAGAGAAATCCAAACATTTTGAAACGTACTTATGAATCATTTTTCTTTCGAGCCAAACCGTTGAATTCTTAAGATTTGTTAAAAATCTAGAGTAATTTATTTACTGTACGGAATGCATGCATCAGAGCATGCTTAAAATATTCACTTCGTGTGCAAATAGAGCGGAATGTTGTAGTGTTACAATTTTTAATCGTTTTCTGAATGTAAAAGCGGTAATCGGTTTCATCTGAAAATACGTGAACTGGATGTACCACTCCTTTTAACATTGTAAGCACTTTGATAATTAAGTGCAAGGATGTTTTATAATGCTTGACTGATCGCAATATCGGCATTAATCGGCGTGACATTTAACTCCACAGATGAGGTGTGAAAATATGCCCCTTTCCCCGACGCGATCGTGGTCCACAAATGGGACACACGCGGATATCGGGTTACATGCCCGCAAGGTCAAACACAGATGCGATCGACTGTTGTTTCGTGTCGAATGCTGGTCTATCGACGATAGTCATCCGCGGTAAACGGTGACTGGCTGGACCAACGAGTCTTAACCGCGTAAACCGTTAGGGATCATGCGAAGGCCGAGGCAAACCACCCGTGAAATTGGTAGTACCGGAAGAAGATCGTCTTTCCTGCATTGAGTAAAGACCAAGACTTTTTCTTTCCATTTTTAACTTTGAGTATAAAAATTGGTCATGTTTGTTGGAAATGTATAGAAAACGTTCACTTTTGTAAAATAACTTGTGTGAAATACGATCATTTGTTCAACATTTTTTTAATTTTATTTAATCAATATTACAAAGCAATATTAAGTGCATTTTAAATATTAAATAATTTAATTTGAATTAAAGCTTATTATAACACTGTTAAAACATTTTTAGAATGAATGACAAAACGCAAACTATTTAATAAAACAATTGCCGATCACGTAATTTGCTTAAACGCTTAACTCGTTAACAAATGACGTAATATATTCGTGTATTCAAATCAGAATCTAACAGATCGCAAAAGTTTCTTAGTTATATTTATGAACTTCTTTAAGTAGAAAAAAATATTTCTGTATAGAAATAACTATATGTACGAATTTATAATTTTGCTATACCTTCATGAAATGTAATTTAATCAGGTGTTCACGAGAAAAATATATATGGTACATGTATTATAGTATATATGGCTTGTTTGTGTGGCGTATATGGTTTAAGTCGCATATATGGTTTCATATATACCGCACACAGTGTACAGACTATGCATGTTAACCTTATATAAGTTAAATAAAATGATAATACATCAAAATTAAATTAATTTATTGTTTTTCTATAGTTACATATTTCATACAGTTGAAATATTTGAACATAATAAACACATAAATATAGCAGTATTTAATTTTTATTTAATTACCGCATTTTGTGTGTTTTTAAAGTTAAATTTTTATTCATAAACGTAAGTTTGCTAATATAAATATGTATTTTAAATTAATGTAAACACATAATTTATTTAAAACAAAACATTAAATGTATAAAATGTACAGTAAAAATCTAATCTCTTAATTTATGCATTTTTAAAATTTGTATTAACGATTTAATAACTTCCATTGCTATAAGGTTCTCAAAAAACATACATTTATGACAAACTTGCTCAGTTTTAGTTTTGTATATAAAGTATTTTTACACGTTGATAAAACTTTTTCTTTAATTTACAATTCAAATATTTTTTATTGGGGTTTGTTTCAGGGGAAAAACGGTGGGAAAAAGTATGCACAAGTTCTTAAAATTAAAAGTACAGTGCTTAAAGAAAAAATGCACGTAATTGAACATTTTGTTATTAAAATTATTGTTCAATATATCCATCCTGTTTTTCGTCAAAAAACTATTGAAAAGATTACATTCTTGATTATAATTAATAGATTTAAATCATATCTTTGCTAATAATAAATTCTATTTGCATCTAAGTAAGAGTAAATGTCTTTTCGATTAAGCAACGTCAGATAGCAAAACTTGTCATTTATTGATACGTGTGATGGGCAGCTATTGTGCCATGATTGTTAATATCGTCAATCTCAATAATTAGTATTAATTTATAAATTACGCAAACTCAATCAATTATGCATAATGTATTTGTGAATAAATAATCATGAAGTATATATGCATAGAAATAGTTTTGCTGAAAATCTTGGAAAGGTTTTAAATGAAAGCAGATTGACGAAGCCTGCATAACTATGGATAAATATTGATCGTGAAATTGTTTAAAAATATTTGACAAATATATGATTTTGGAAACTTATCACATCTGTCAACAATTTTGACAGAACATATTCCAGCATTTTTTGAACGAAGAAAATCATAGAAACAAATTTTAATTTTTGTAAATTTTTATCATTTGTATTGCAGAAGTTTAAGGATCATTTTTAAATTTACTGATGAAAGCTGAAAATGTCTTTTTCTTTAGTATTTATAATATAATGTGAAATATATATAATAAAAGCAATAATTGTACAAAATAATAGTAAGTCTCAATAATAAAGAAACTAATTTAGTCCAATTAATATTTTTTGTAGAGTAAAGTATTTCTTTGAACTGTCAAAACAGTATACATATATATATAATAAGACCTCAATGTCTTATATGAGCTACAATTTAGTACAGTTGATATTTCTTATTTTTCTAAAAACAATTAATTTTCTTATTACATACTTATATTGTTTTTATGTTTTAGAGTAAACAATCAAAATCTTCATAACTTATTTAATTTATGATGAATATAAAACTCTTGACTATAATAATAAAATATTCATGAATGATAAGTTAGCACCCGTAATAATTTGTAAGTTATATCAAGTTTTTAGCAAATGTAGAATTAGTTTCTCAAAAATAATATTCACATTAAAAATATATATTTTAATTCATTTTTTAATAAAATATTTATTATCAGTGTAATAAAATCATTAATATTCTTACATCGAACAAAAATGCTGTAAAATTACTATTTATATTTAGGTATTTTAAATAAAATTGTATAATTATAATATCAATTATTGTTTAATTATGTAGTTTGTTATATTTATTCCTGTATTATATATATATATATATATATTTTTTTTTTTTTTTCTATAGTATTCAATTAAGTTCAAAGACTGCTTCGTCCATTTGACCCCCGAGATAAGACTCCATCCAATTTTACCTCACATCAGTCACTAGTGACTGACGTTGTCTGAATGAAAAGTACAGTGTCGGTCACCAATGACCGTCTCGATGTTTAACATGTTAAGTATTAAATGATTATATAATATATTAAAATATATAAAGGAGTTGTGGCAATAATGTACCCGGAAATTGTAAATGAAACGCAAAATATTTCATTATTAATTAATATTTATTTTGTTGCCTTCACAGTCATGCCCACTGGGTGCAATATAAGTAGAAATAACCATTTCTCGATATGAAACCATTAATAGGTACTTTCTGTCTTCTTCCATGAATATTGTTTCACGTTCTTAATAGTTTAAAAACGAGTTTGCCACGGAGTGATAATTTCAGCTTTGGCAAAAAGAAAAAGTCATAAGGTGCTGGATCTGGTAAAAATGGTGCTTGTTCAAAGCTACGGCCATCGTTTTTAACCTTAATTCTGATGGTTTTTTTATTTAAATAAAAATATCCGAATACTTCATTGTAACAATGTATATATTTGATATTTCAACATAATAATTAAGTTGTCAGAAATTATGAAACTGAAAGCAAAACAGGAGGAGGGGAGGGAGGAATTATATGTAAATACGAAGATGACATTTAAATTGAAGAATTTTTATTAGAGTTTCAACTGCTTTCAAAAGACACTAAAACAGTTTATTTTGTTTCATTTGCAACTAATGACAGCAAACATTTGCATTTTATTCTTTAACGCTTCTTAAATGAACTTTTTCCAGTTTATAAATACGACTTATCATTAAACGATGATATTTTTGTATCTTTATCGGAATATAATTTTAAACTATTTTCATAGCCGGTTAACAGCGTTAAATTAAACTCTGGAATTTCGCATTTAATTTTCAATCAATTCATATCTCAGATGCTCATTTATATCAGTGATGTCACCATCTATTAATCTACTCAAATGTCAAACAAAATGGAAAAGTTGAAACTCGTGAAATCGTTCATTTTTATTATTGCAATTTTTGTTTCGGATACGCGCGCTAAAGTGAAAAAATGTTGTCGGTCAAACGAAGTACTGATGTATCGTTCACAGTCGTACATCTGCATTGCAAGTACGTTGCAAGATTTTTTTGCCGTTGAAAAAGAAGGGTTGACGACCGAAGGTGTCAAATATGATTCTTGTTTAGCGTACGAAATAAGAAATTTCTCGCGTAGCAGATTAGTAACTTGTTTCGATACGGTTGTTCAAGAAACGAACAATGTTGTTAAGAAAAAATTATTAGGAATTTTATGTAGTGGCGCAATTACCATCAAACCAAAGGATTACATCTTGGACATTAATTTATGTTGTGGTAAAAATGAAGTATTTGATTTCAAAAAGAGCATTTGCGTACGGAGAGACGAAAATTTGGTCCCTGGCGTGTTGAGTAACGTGACGGATTTTGTCAAAATTTCGTACTCAAATTATCGCATGAACTGTGAAAATGTCATAGTTAATTATGAAGTTAATGTGAATGACATTTCTAGGATTAATAATAATGTCTGGGTATGCATTTATATGATCATGTTTTCGTATCTTCTATTGGTGTCGTTAAGACTCTTATTTTTCAATATAAGATCTGATAAAATAGTGCAGATACAGAAGATGTTTATTCTCTGGTTAAAAAATTACAGATTTTCATTAAAGATATTTATTTTACGAAAACATATGAAAAATGCAAGAGAAAATCTATATTAATTGTATGAAGTTCTTTAATACAAGCATAAATCAGAGTATTTAAAGAAAAGAGCACCGTACAGAAAGAGTTTCAAATAAATCTTTAGTATTTTCAAGGCGATCATCTGTCTGTGAAAAATTACCCGCGGAGTGGTAGGGTGGAGGGAAATTTTGACATTTCAAATGCTCGCTTCTATTTTTTTGCAGTTTTTAATTATATATTACAAAATATATTAAGTTCATGTGAACTATGCTTGTCGAATAGGATTTGCATTTGAGATGTCAAATGTGCCCCTCCTTCCATCACATACCAAAAGAGCGAGGCGAGGGTAATGTTCACAGAGGCAAACATCTCCTTTAAAAATGGTAAAGGTTCATTTGGAACATTATTTCGATACAATAATTATTCTTCGAGATATTCTAAATTATGAACTTGAAACATTTTTTATATGATGTATGATATATAATACGAATAGTTTTGTATAATTTTAATTATTTTATTAACCGAAGTCATTGAAACAAAATAAATTTAAAATTTAGATTAAATTATTGTTATTAAGTTACCTCTCTCTTTATATGAAAAGTAATTTGTGACATGATTTATTTACAGTTATTCTCATCACGTTGTTCAAAATTATTGCAAATGTGCTAATTTAAATTTGTATAAATAAATTTGGCAACTGTTCATTTTAACTCCTGTACACAAATTGCACTTAAATATCCTTGCCGGTTGGTGCATATCCTGAACTAAAAATTGCGATTATCTCAAAAACCATGCTTCAAGAATCATCTGTCAGGGTGGGGATTAAGAGAAGGGGAGCAAAAGTGAACAATTACCAATAATGTAATACATTTTCGCTATTTCATATTTCTTACTATCTTCTTACAGGTAAAAATAAATCCAGACGAGAAATATATTATACTGTCAGAATATCCAAACAGCTGTTTAGCAGTTTCCAGTACGTCTACCATTTTATTAAGAATGTGTCGACACGCATCTTATTGCAAATACCACCCTTGCATCAAAGTTTGCTGTCCAGATGGCAATTTTTTTAATTCAGAAACGGCTAAATGTGAGAAAAAAGAATGGACGAGTGAACATGAACATTTCACATCAATTAATTTAAAGTCAGTTTTAATGACATCATTTTCAGTGGATATTTACTATATACAGAATTATTTAACATACAATGGTATAATTTCCACTTTACTATATTTCGTAAAAATATGTATCTTCCTCTAACATCATAAAATATCTTCACAGTATTTTGAGTATATTTCCAAACTTTTCTTATGACCGAATAAATCATGGTCTAAAAATATTTCTATGAAACATTTCTGATATATTGAACGATATTTTTAACACATTTATTAGAATAATTTTAAATCATACGAATTGTATTCACGAATAATTTCTTTGAAATGCATTTAAATGATTTATTTCAATACATTTAAATGCGTTCAGAACATAGCACGATGCTTTAAAATGTTTTTCTGACAAAGAATAATGTGTATTATAATAATTTGATGATTTAAAATATTTAGTGCTATAAGGTATTCAAATACTTTTGATGATCTTTGTTCTCATGACACAAACAATAAATCTCCTTTTATCTTATTAATTGGTGTGCGAAATAATTCGATAGCCTATTATGTTTGCGTGCTTATAGTCATAATAGCTACGACAAAAGATCACAGTATTAATATATCGCAACCGATACTGAGTCAGTACACTGTAGAAATAAATGTGCTTATTGAGTTAGTACTGGTATAGTGCAACCGATAACGCGAGCTTGTATTCCAGCCTTAAGCTGTTCAACATTTCAACTCTGGGAAAAATTAAAGTCAGCTGATGTTAAGAATAGATTTCGATATCATTCAATAATCTCAGGAAATTTATATATTAATTTATTTTTATTTCTATATATTTCTGTAAATAACATTTAATATTTTAATTATAGCCAGTGTAATATATACTGATGTACCTTTCAATAAAATGTATTATAATTCATATTATTATTATTATTATTATAAAACAGTATTAAATATAATAAATAGCATTAAGTGTATATTACACGGTAACTTTGAACAAAATATGATTACAAATTAATCAATCTTTAATTTCAATGATAGATTTTGGATTTTTACACAAATTAAAGTGTCGTTATGGTGCAACAAAAGTGAACAATTTGAACAACTGGGAATTCACTAATTATGGAAACCTTCGATCTAATAGTTTGGATAAAAATATTGTGATTAATACGGAAAATTACTGTTTTGATTTATCATATAATAATGTTCATATGGATTCTTCTTCATTACTATTGTATACTTGCAGTTCTGCCAGGGTGATGTAATTATGCTTGTTTTGAAATACGATATATTGTTAATAACCCTTCTTCCATAAATTTTTTAATGGAAAGATTGTTTTATATGTATTTTGTTACAAAAATAACATTCAAATTTGTTTGCCAAATGACGTTTTGCTCGTACGTTCATGGGTGAAGGGTTAAAGACGTTTTTAATGAAATTTTATTAACATTTTAATAAAAATGTTTGTTTTATTTTAATATTATTTGACTTACCAGAAACACTAAAACAGGTTCTTTTTACAGAGATTATATTTATTATATTGTTTCAATAGTTAATGGAGTATTAATAATAATTTGTATTTTGAGTTTTACAATTGTTTCTGTATTAAGCAGTTTATATAAGAGCTTTTTTACGTGTTTGTTGTGCAGTAAGTTATTATTAATAATCTCTACATTCATAAAAGACGTTGGTATATTGCAAGAAAAATATTGTGAAAAATGGGGTAAGTTTAAAATGTCTTAATGCAACTATTTATTTATTTATATATTTATTTGCAATAAATTGGTATAAATTCGAAAAAACTGCGAAGTTATGTAATTTGATACGATAAATCATGAGTTAAGTATTTACCCAATTCCATAATATTTCATACTGATTTTTTAAAGTAATTTTCTTCGTGATTTTTCATAACAAATTATATATATTCACAGTTTTGCTTTTATTTTCAGCATATTTATGACATTTATATAAAAAGGTTATGAATTTTCATACAATTAATATGAATTTTCTGCTGGATTTTTCATATATTTTCATAATGCAATTTTTTTTGTGAAAATATATAGTTCTTGAACCAGTTTGGTAGCTCTGTGTATTATGAATGAAGTTATAATAGTTCAGTCTCATGTTACTGGATTTCAAATAAGTTTATTTGGTTTTTGTTAGTAGTATAAACGTGAATAAATTTTATATATAATACATTCATCTCAATCATCTCAATCATATCTTATTGTACGACTTATTACCATTTTTTTGTTAATTCACAATGCTATATTTTGACGAAGAATTGATGGAGACGTGGTTTCATAATTGCAATATCGAATAAGAAAATTTTGTTGTTTAGACAATTTTGTACAGACCGATTTAAATATTAGTCAAATGTTGCTAAATTTGGTTAATAAGGAGGGTGAGATGAAATATTCTAGTCATGTTTTCGTAATTTTTTGAGTTATTATTGATGTATGAAAAGTGACTTGTTTTCTTGTAAATAATTAAGTCTCTAATTTTTTTGGAATTTTGGGTGAATAGACAGTCAAATACTAGAAGACGTATATATCCAGCATTGCATACTTTTTGAATTTTACAAAAGCAGTAACGCAACGGTCGCTACTATAATACTTGCAATATCTACAAAAGTGCATTAGATGTTCATAAATGTCAAAGGTGATTTGTTAAGTCCAGGTCGAATAATTTTGATTGATTCGTATCCATCAGGAAGATCATTAATTTTAGACCGTGACATCTTAAGGAATGAAGTGGAGGCAAATTCGTGTCACACAATCGAAGAATTGTTAAACACTCTTGAAACACCTTAGTTGACCATCCGGAACATTTAAATTAGAATGGAAAGCATAATACCAAAGCGCGATTTGATTGCTTGATCACTGGAAATGAAATATAGGTTCTCTATGATAGTTTAAAGTGCATAAGGTTATTCCGAATGAATCGCCATGAAGCACTGCTAAGCTAGATTTACATCTAGATTAAAGATTATATGCCAGAGTAAAGCAATCTTTAATTAAAAAGTGGTCGGTGATTGTCAACGGAAAAATTTTCCTTCTGTAATTAAATAATACATGCTTCATTACGGAAGACGAACCATAGAAAAAATTAATGAATTGAGATAGAAGTTAATCTCCATACTCGTTTAATCCACCATACTTTACTTGATATTGCACTATTGAATTTCAATTTATTCCGATTCTTGCAATACTTTAGAAGTGACACAAAACTGGAAAATTTAAATGATGTCTGAAATGTCATTTCCAGATATTCTGCTCATAAAGCAATTGATTTTTATTAATCATTGAAAAACTGCACATTAAACAGCAAAATGTAGATAATAACGAGATTGGTAACATCGTTAATGAACAATTTAATTTGATAAAAATTTATTTGTCTGATTTAAAGGACAAAATTTAACATTACTTCTCACTCGACCTAA
The DNA here is from genome assembly GCA_022817665.1 of Axea sp. ZL-2020. Lineage (NCBI taxonomy): Eukaryota > Metazoa > Arthropoda > Insecta > Hymenoptera > Scelionidae > Axea > Axea sp. ZL-2020. The sequence continues at coordinate 14,167 of JABFOX010000750.1, forward strand.
TATTATACAGTGTCTCATATATAAATTGTAATTGCAAAGTATGAACCATTTATTTAAATTGTCAAGTTAATGAGTTCAGAGTTAAAATATAATAGTTGGCAAATAATAAAAGAAGCATTTTTTCAAGAATAAATGTAAATCAGTAATAATTATTTTATAATTGTATTTTTTATAACAATTTAATATAATTAATTTTTTGGGGACAATGTTTTGACCATTGTAGCACGAAAACTCTTGTAATGATCATGCTTTTCGTCTGGTTTATTTTGTTGGGATCAAGTTCACGACTTCTAGATTCATTTAAATCGCTAGTTTTGGATTTATCAATAGATATGATTTATTTTATAATAATTATGTACAATTAAGTGGTTGTTTGTCATCGCTGTAGATCTCGCTATTCAAGAATTTGTTTTATTTCTTTTGTAATTTGTTAGTTTCGGTGAAAATTTTGGGTTTGGTCTGGAGGTTAGTTTGACTTTTGGTCAAACTAGTTTTAGCCAAAGATACTAATTTGGGCTAGTATTTTGATTTTTGGTTGATTGCATAGACATTTGTACGGATTATTGGGAGTATTAAAGCTTGTTGCTTTTAATATTCCTTTCAATGCGAGTTTCCTGCAATTTGGGCTTTTCGGCTTGTATAGTTTAATTTATTAAGCAAAGATTTTTATACTAATAGAGTTTAAAATTTTTCTTTAGATTACGAATAATGTTTAATAAAAAGAATATGTTTCAATTTTTGAATAACACTATTTTATTTTCAGTGTATACATATATCTTTTTAGTGATGTCTATATTTTCATGGCTCAACGCGTTGTTTTTCTACACTTGGCACAGAAGCAAGTAAGAATACCTTGAATTAAACATTTATTTAATAGAGTGTTTGTATTTTCATATAGACGATGAGCTCAAACTAACGAACATTTC
>JABFOX010000751.1:0-15079 GCA_022817665.1 Axea sp. ZL-2020
ACTATAATTCAAGTAAGAATAAAGATTTGTAAAAAACAAGACCAATGTTCGAAAATATAAACATTTATTTAGATATATTAATAATAAAGCAAGTGTATACGTACACATTACCTTTTATTTTTGAAAAGCCTTTTATAGGAAATTGTATTCTTTGATCTACGTGGAAAAGATAGTCTGAGAATTTTCTGAGAAATCTCTACCAAAATGATACTAGACTAACTTATCCGTGTAAATAAAATCAAAATTAAATAAATATAAAACGCACAACAATTTTTCCCAGGAATCACTCGCAGAATGTTTAAATAAAGATATTAGCAAAATAAACTTATTTACATTTTGATTAATGTTTTAATTTAGTGAATGATTCAAGCCCATGTTTTGGTTATGCTACGATTTCTTACAATTTAATACAGTAAACAAATTCTCATATTTTGATATAAATAAAATATACCCTGTAAAAAATATGAAATAGAAAGAATTAAAAAGGCATTTGTTAATTTTCTCGAATATAAAAATTCTTAATCCTAATAATTTTCTTAATCGTATTTTTTTTAATTCCAAAATCTTTACAGGCTAATTTATTACACTTTCCATCTACGTTCTCTTATCAACGAATAATGTTGTGTGACATTAAAAAAATGTAAACCAAATATCTTTATAGTACTAAATAATATTAAATATATAAATGAAATTTTAAAATTATTGTACATGCACTTCATATAACAATCTTAATTCTCTATTTTAATATTTTAAACTGAAAGAATAACTTTATTTTGGACGAATTAAACTTGCAGTGCAGGTATATATACATTTTAAAGACATTATTACTTTGACACAATAATTGATGTAAATATTAACATAATTAGAAATGCATAATTATTAAAAGTTCCGTTTCATTTGAATAAAATTATAATAATGTTCTATATAATTTAAATGAATACCATTGTGTAGACAATAACTTTATAATTTAAAAATTGTAAACGAAAACTTCAATAGAATATAGATTCATATGCACTTTAATTATTTTCACTTGCAGATCTTTACATTTCGGAAAATAAATAAAAGTAGTTATAAGATGAATAATTATTTGATTTGAATTTGCATTAATCGAATTCAATAAAATTATACTATGTATAATTTAAAAACAGGCACAAACATCTGGGTCGTCTAAGGCTTATAATGAATTCAAAGGTGAAACATCAAGTATTTATTTCTCAATACGTAATTAAATACCAAATACATAGAGTGCTTAGGTCATAGAAAGTGATGAATTCTGAGTGATACACCAATGCAGGTATAAAAATACACGAAAATTGTTCATGTTTAGATTACTAAATGATCGCTAAAATGTCGTTTTGATAAAAGAAGAAGTACTTAGTAATGGAAAAATTCATAATTCAAAAATTTCATCATAAACGTGGTGATATTTTGAGAATAGGAAACAATAAAATGTAACAAATTATTCTTAGCTAAACTTTCAATGAATAAATTGTTAATGAATATAGTTTTAGTTTACAAACGTATGAAAGGGTTACTTTTTAAACTTGTATTATTTTTAAATCCTTTGTGTTTATGCAAACTGTTTACTAGCATTTTAATAAGTTTTTTATTTTTAAATATGTATATCATTGCAAATCCATGCGAAAGAACTTTTTTGTAAAACATTGGAGCATGGTTTTGGTAACAATAGATTATTATTACATGAGCACGAGGATATACATATCATTAAACAAGGTTGAACAAACCTTGAAAAAATTTTACTGTTCTTTTTATTTACATCAAATTCATTATAATTAAATACATGACGGAAGCATTGCAATGCCAATAATATTCACTTTAATTATTTTATAACTTGAAAACATATTCTAGAAATATAATATATTCGTCAATAACAATTAGTCATTAAAATTGATAATATTACATTTCAATATTGTGAATTCAACGTTTTTTAAAATTACGGAATAGAATTTATCGGGTTATTCGTCAGTTTTTGTTACATAATATAATTGTTTTTATGTAGGTCATGTAAGCCTTGTATGAATAATTTATTTACCGGTCGTACATAGAAAATGAAAGAATGAATATTTTCATTTAATTTTTCGACTATCAATAAGTGATGCCATTTCAATACTTGGTCGATTATTACCTACTGAAATTTTTGTTCACTTAATAATTGAAATGAAATCATTTTAATTTGTTGATTTTATATATCTTTATTAATATAAATTTGGAATAAAACACATAAGAGCAAATATTTGAAAGATATGAATCATTTGGAAATTGGTTGTTGTATAACACGTTCATCGAAATCAAAATAAATTATACTACTCAGTGTGCAGTTCAACAATTATTCAAGTGTTTGTAAACATTTTTAGTCAGGTTTCAAAATGATTCAGTTCATTCAAACTAATTAAACATATTTATCTTAATTAATCAATTGATTCATTTTTTTATATTATATTCGTGAACATGGTATTTTTTTCTACATTATTCGTTCCATTCTAACAACATGAGTTTTATATACATTCTAAAAATATATCTTGTTTTTGTAATTCATTATATTAAAGTTAATGTGAAAAATGCTAAAATTCATTTATTATAAGAGGAAAGAAAATAAATCAGAGTTATTCTTCGTGGAAAACTGTAATTCAGTTTTGCAGCTGTTTTTTTAAATTAAAACTTGTATGCGCATTTCTGATCATCAGACATAACTTCACATAAGGCCAGTAATCAAATAATAGATCAAATCATGCTTATACGTCAATTAAAGAGTTGCAATTTTATAACAATTTTGCTTTGTATTTGAATTCTCTTGTGAATGATGAAATCTAAATTTAATATGACATACATTATTGAAAACGTTACTAATGTATAACAATGAAATATTGATTATTAAATTAATTATTGACTTTCACTTTATAACTAAATTAAAATAGAGTTTACTATTTTAAATTAAACTACTTATGTTAAATGAATTATTGATTATTAAATAGGTAATTATTTTAGTTACAGCTGTAAAATTTTTATACGAAAATTAAATGCATCAATTAAAACGAAAACGACTCGTGTTATATTTGTTCGTGCATAACGAAACGAATCTTTCGTTTGCCAGTTACTAATAACTTACAACACGTCAAATACATCATTTGAACGAGATTACATTTGGTCAAATGAAAAGGTATTTTATTCGTAAACATTTGTATGAGCCTAATAAGTACAATTTACATTGAGATGTAAATACATGTCCATATATGTATCCCGCAACAACGTGAAACACAATTAATGTATCTCACACTCTGTATGCGTACTTTGTACCAATAATTCGTACTTCAATCAATGCAAAATTTGGTAAATCAAACACCTCGTTGTTAAAATAAAAGTCTATCTATCTCGGAGAGATAGAAAATCAGTTGACAGTAAGACGAGTAATATAAATGGTTGAATGTTAATTGATTTTTGAACTCCAAACTATTAACCTAATTTAAAGGTAATATGATTAGATGGATAAAAATATTCACAAACAATAAACTTAAATGTTTGCATTTGTACATAGAGGCTACAATCACTTTGGAGCATCTGGTAAATGTCGAATTTCATATTAGATTAAACTAAATGAAAATCAGCAAAAATGTACAGTTGTTAAAAGTGGATGAAAATTGTGGAAGCATAATCGTATGCGTTTGAACGCTATTTTACGAGCAATCACAATGGCAACGCATTGTATCGGAGACAGGGATGCTTTTGATAAAGCATTATAATTTCCTACAACAGCAGCGTGGAAACACTTTGTAAATAATAATATGACGTGACTGTAATGAATATTGGAGTATCATTTGACGGAAATGAACAGTAGTTTCTACATAGCAAATGCTGATGGTATTTTCATGAATTGTTTTGTCAATTTGTAGTTAAATATTAATATTAACTAATGATGTATAATTGAATTACTATATGTAATAATTGTTGAATTACTATGTGTAATAAAGATTAAAATATTTCAGAGTTAGTGCATAATTTCAATGACTTTTGATATTATATGAAGTTTCTCTTGCAATGTTCTTTTTTAAAAAAGGATTACGGACGTTACAACGTTAAAAATGTTAAACTTTTATTTTTATTGCCAATTTAAAATCAGTATTAAAAGATAAACGTGTAGATATAAAGACAGTTCAAAGAATCTTCAATGTTATATATTTGCAGTGGATTTCTAAATAAATCAATTCTGTATGAAAACATTGTTAATGACTATTTACAAATATATTCATGTTTTTGTTTGTTTGATTGTTTCATGGAATAATTTCTTTTTGTAACAAAAATCAGTATGTCAATAATTTGTCAAAACTCCCACATGCAAAAGTGGGAGTTTAGTCAGACCGTTTTCCAAGGTATTTACTAGATGATTTATTATACTATTTGACAGATCATTTCTCAAATTAATTTTTCCAATATAAAAGATATAAATGATAGTACAGCAACAGTAAAATGTACTGTCATCATTAATAGTTTAGTTAGTTACCATATGTACAACGTGAATATTTGTTTCAAGTAACATTTAAACTGTTTACTATTTTATTTATTCCCAGTAGAGCTGTGTAAAAAATAAGTAAAATTTATGTATAACTACATCATACCTACAATTATGTCCAACTTGACAAAATTATATACAATTATAACACATAATTAACTCATTTTCTTACATTACAATTAATTTATACGTATATTTCATGAGGATTGTACATGCAACGTAGATGGAATGTACAAAATTTCTACTAAACTTCTTACTTTTTACTTTAGACGATACCATGGAATGTATTCTTCTCAATTGATGGTCATTTTTCAGTGTAAATAAATTTAAAAGTATATTTAATGTCACATTATTTACGTCACTACGCTATTTTCGTAAGGAAATTTGTAATTTCTATATTCAACAGAAAAACATTATCTATTTATCATAGCATCAACAACTGTAGTAAATGAATTGCACAGCTGCTACATTATTTGTATGACACCATTTTCGCATGAAGCGTATCTGATATAAGTTTGCAAATCATGTTTTTATAGTTCCGATGCATTTCATACTCAAATAAATTTTCGTGCTATCATAGTTAGAATTGTGTCTCAATGTACAATATAAATTTCACGATAATTCCAAAGCAATTTTAAAATAACCTCAGAATAACTGTTAAACAGTTTAAGAATGGTTTAACTGCAATCCCAAAACATCCCTGAATACGAGAATGGACGTTAAAAAAAGAAAAGTCATTTCCTCAATTTTCTAAAAAACTTTACTTTGCAAACCATCATTTTTCTATAATATCTGAATCAGAATTGCAGTCATGATAAAATAATTTCATGAAATTGAACTATAAACTATTAATATTTAATACATGAATTTCAGGAAAATTCTTTTGATTCAATACACTTTACGTCACAGCAAAATTTATTTTAATATCCGCCCACGAAGATATTGCATTGTAAAAGAAAGTGTGTTTTTTACAATACTAATCGTTATTGCAATTACTAATTTTCTTGCATAAGTTAAGCAGCATTAATAATATAATAAAGAAACACAAATAACAATCATTACTTAAACGATGTTACAAATAAGAAAATTAATATAACCTAAAGTTGTTTTTTTAACAGAACATTTATTGAAAAGATGTATTATATTAACTAAATATTTTTTGTTCCTGATAATTTTATATAGTGTTAATTTTCTTTGATAATAGATCAGTTGACGATCCGAAACGTTATAATACAAATTAAATAAATGCACTATTAAAATTATAAAGGCTTAGTGTATTTCTAATATAATTATGTTTTAATAATTATATTGTTCCTATAAACTATTAAAGAAAATGAACACTATATATTTATTGAAAAGTATATGAAAAATGTTCAAGTATTATTTTATTGTGACATTAATTGAAGTTATAAGTATTTTTATATTTACTAATTTAATTACTAAATTAATAAAATTATGTAATTAAATATGTGTAAAACCGAAATATAACTCGATTTTATAAATAATGCACCTTATTTGATAAAATCTAACAGAAATTTTTATTGTTTAAGAGATTGTGTTATTATAAAGAGGTCTTATAAGACTTATTTTTTAATATAAATGTAATGCACTCTTTTAATTGTGTAAAAATTGTCTTCTCATGAATCCATTTTTTGTTGAGACAAACGCCAAATTTTTTGCATTTCAGAAAATAATAATGATTCTACATTTTATGGAGTGAAGATATTTTTTAATACTGGTGTACAAAAGTATCACAAGAATTCCATTCTAATATCAAATAAAGGTGTAATTCTTCAATTAATAGTACATGATAAAAAGTGTCTAGCAAAAATATTATATTTTCAATAACTTAGTAGCACATAAATCAATCAAATTATCGAATATGATTTGACATCTTAACTGGATTACGTGTTATCCAATTTGATTGCTAGTACAATAGTAGTATGTGCAACATATACGAATACAATATTGCGTGAAATTCGCGTGAATGCAAATTGTTATTTTATTAGTTGTGTTTTGTTCACTTGTTTTTTTTTTATTTTTTTTATTTTTTTTTTTAATCAGGACACATTATTCTCTTGTAAAAGGAGATACATTTTGCATTATAAAGTATCCGATTTATTATCAAAACAATTACGTATTCATAGTAAAATAACTTATTTCTTGAAAAAAACTTATTTCACACCAATATAAGTCTACTGAAAATAAGTTATTTTTAATCTAAATAGTGTGAATGATATAATTGTTGCATTTAATAGAATATTTGGTTGTTCTTAAGTATTCTTTAATAGTCAGAACTGTTTTACTGCGAAAAAGTTTGAACAAGTTATGAAAACTGTAAAACGTAAAGTTTTTAACTTTAAAATGACAGTGTTTGAAATTTTTGTTATGAAAGTTTTCACACATTTATCTGAAGCCTCTTCTGTAATAATAGTTGTATAACTTGAGTTTATTCATTACTATTACTGTTATGATTATTAATAGGATATTCATTTAATAAAATGTATACGAAAAATTACGTTGCGCTGTAATTTTTATAGTACCTGTTGGTAAAATATACACAATACAAACGCTTTAAAAGAAAAGTATTCTGTTTATTTTAAATTTAATAAATTTAATTTTTGTGTGAAATCTACCATTTATTTGTACGTATGTATACATATTTATTTTATATACAATGGGAATATACATATAAAAATACATTTTTATGAATACACGGTCAAATTTTATGTCATTCTAAAATAATGTGCTAAAATTTATTTTACGGTACAGACCAACATTTTACATATCGATTCGGAATAACATTACTACTTTAATATAACATTTTATTGAATTTTCAGTATTTGCGTACATAAATTTAACCAAATGGGTGTTGTCCTAAATTTGGTTGCGAAACCTTTAATAGTTAAGAAATTAATTTTTCCATTTCGAATATTTAATTTCATAAATTTCCTTTCATAATTCAAAATTTCAATTTCCATTATGCACAAATCTATTCGCAAATTTCCGAAAGATCTGGAAGCGAAATGTAAAGTAGATTACATCTTTACTATAAATTTATGTTCGTGTGTAATGTGTGTACATATGTACTGGGCTATTTATTTCTTTTTTTTATTGAATGTCCGCTCTATACGTAAATAGCATGTATGGGAGAACGTACCTTACATCTTGCACGGGTGCGCGAAACACAGCTGCGTGAACGTATCCGTACTCACGCGAGATTAAACAAAGTCCTCCTTACTCCTTCAACTCGGCGTACTACGCCAGCCACAACGTAATTCTTTTTAATGAATAATCTGGGTGCTATGCTTTCGCGGAAAAAGGCGACTTCAAATGCATGAAAACGTTTTTCATTTTACTAGAAAGTTCGTCAACAGAAACCTACAATGATTACAGCACATTAACATAATAAATTTAGGATTACAACATGACATTGCATGCTTTTTTTCGTTCCACAACGTTCCAAATGAAATATTCAAACACCCACTAATATTTGACACTCATTTGCGTCGTCGTATTCATTTAAATTAAATATGTGTCATGATTATAACCAGGACTCATTGTCGAGTAAATAAATGAACGAGCGCATCGTACGATTAGAGGATCATTTTTTGTCGAAGATTGGGAAGAGTTCCTAGTCGGGAGTTTTATGTTCCTGAGGTGGAAGGAGGTGGAATGGGAATGATAAAGACTGGAAAGTTTTTCAATGAAGAACTGGATAAGTGGAGTTAAATCAGACGAAATTTCAGATTGTTCAAGGAAAAAAAATGTTTATTAAAATTGCTCAAAGGAGCCGTTCGATTAAGGTTGATGAGGTGAAATCAAAATTAAGTAATTAAAAAGTATTGAATAACGTAGCAATGAACTTTCAAAGGATAATTTGAGAGCAGTAAAAAGTTACTGGAAATGCTTACAAAACCTCGCCAAGTGTTACAAGGCCGTAAAGACTTTAAGAAGATTTTCTAGAAACGAAGAGATATCTTGAAAATCTGTTGCAAAGCCAAAGTGTGATTAAATGATGACAAATTTGTTGAAATGTTAGTTTTATGTTTATGTTTAGTAAATAGTCCATGTGTAAAATCAAGACATAAATATATAGAAGATATTCCATTAATGACGGTGATCAATATTTATGCATTATAAATTGTTGTTATTTACAAGTTCAGTTTATTATATAAGACATCTAATTATCTTATATAATTGTCGATTACCATACAGCGTTTTGGTGCATTATTGTTCAATCATGAATTTTCCCAAAAAATGCATTTAATCGTATTTATGATGTGTTATTAAAAAAATGAAACAGAAATTTATGTCAATTAAAAATTAAAGTTGTTTAAGAATAAATATTTCTAAATTCATAAAGAAAATTTGTAATCTTTCAGTGAATTTGTAGTTAATTTTAGTGGTACGTTAATACATATATTAACGTACTATACTATTATGAATTTTATCAAATATATTTTATACACTTTATTGTAATTTTGTATATAAAACTAATGTAAATTCTTATGGCACTACTTAAATTTCTTGATGTGTAATTTGTGTAAATGTACACAGATTATAACTCATAAAAAATCTTATTAAATGAAAATTATTCAAAACTATAAGGAAAGAAATTGCATTTCACTTGCACCCGAGGCAATTTCTACAAAGTTATTCCAAATACATTTTATTCGAATGTATGAAAATGTTACTCACTGTCAACTGCGCGAAATGCAAATAAATTAATTTCATAATTCAATTAAGTTAATATTAAATTAAATGAATTAGATAATAATTATACGAAGTCGGCAAATTTCGAAATAATGTGTTTACTCTAATATAATCAAGGGAATAATATAATTTATTAATGAAGTTTATTTATTTTTCTATTTCAAACACACAGCGTATGTTATTGTTCAAAATAAGTATTGCAAAAAATGTTTGAGTACTGGTAGTAATAGTAAAAACATTCAACTTTGACAAATATTAAGATTGATGCGAATTTAACTTATTCGTCAAAATGCTCTTATTGAAACAGTTGGCTATTCTAGTGGAAAATTTTCCATTATGTTATAACTTTCTCGAAATTTCTTGACGAGCATCAAGTATTTATGAACCATCGTTTTAAAGAATTCTTTTTAATCTGAGTGGAAATTTGTTCTGAACTTCACTTTTGCCTTTGCTATAAATTCGCGTCAGTGATTTAACGTTATTTTACAGATTGAAAAACGAATTATGTATAAAAATGGAAAAACTTTTGACGCGTCTAATTCTAGAGTATACTCGACCGAGCTTTTTGATAAACGACGGTGTAAGAGGATCGTCGTGGGACCTGTACAAATTTTTGCCGTAATCCACCTAACGGTTTCCCGAAGACATATCAAAACGAAAAAAAAAACACCAAAGCCAAAACCTACGCGAAAATATTTATTGTCGCAACGGTGTTAGACGGGGATCGCTGTAATTCGAGAAAAGTAGTGATGATCTCTGTCGCTTTTTATTTTGTTGAGAAGAAAGTATCTCGCACAGCATAAAAGCTTGGATTTTCGCAAACCCCTTTCTTCGTCTAATTTTGTTAGTTTTAACCAAAATGGAAAGGCAAAAACTATTCCAAAATACGCTCAGTACATGTTAAAATAAAAAGGAATACTTTCTCTTTTACAAATAATTTTAGTTTGGAAATGTGATGTGAACAAAAATTATTTTTTCAAATTACTACTTTGCATTTTTATGAAATGACAGTCTGTTTATTTATAAAAGCAGATACCTGATTGATAGAATTGTTTAATTATTTGAAACAACGGTTATATTTTAAATTACGATTTTATTATATTATTATTTCTTTTTTTGGCGTTGTATACTTTTCATAATTATTTATAATTTAATTTTCTTACTTCAAATCATGACTACATTATTTCTATGTAATAATTATTGAAAAATATTTTTCCAATGAATTTATAATTAATGATTCATCATTTTTTATTTATGAAAACATTTATGACATATGAAAACATTATCAAAACATATTATGAAAACCGTATTGAACATTGTAATCTATATGATTATTAATTGATATTAATCCTAGTAAATATATTTTATTTTGTTATATGAATTATTATCAAAATCCTATTAAAATCAGTAAATAATATTCTTGGTGAAATTATTATAATTTTATCACATTCAGTGAATGAATCAAATACTTTATATTTACGTTGAAATATTAAAATTACTTAATTAACATTAAACAATTATTATACTAGAATATTTTAATGTAAAAACACGAGGCAAAAAACATAATAACAATAATAATTTAATGCATGAAAAATGGAACTTTTGCTGCAAAGAATTTTCTCACGACTCTAAAAGACTTTGCCAAATCCGCCCCTAGCAAAGAGCTGCTGCTTTTGAAGGTCGAACGCGATAATGCTTACGGTTTGTCGCGCGCTTTCTCCGTCTTTTCTCTTTTTACGTCTATCTGGTTACCGCTGTCGAACGCGCGCTACGCATAGCAGCGTGAATTCCGGATGTTTTTATTTCGATTTTGCGCGCTTCTCCTCGACTTCTTTCGGATGACTTGCGCGCTCGCTTGGTAATAAGTCTGAATGTATACGTGCCAACTTCACCGCGTCTGAATCGTGCCATGAAATTCAAGCCAACTTTGAAATTGACTAGAAAAAGCATTGCGCGCTTCGTTTTATTATTATTTTTTTTTTTTGTCGTCAGCATCCAAGAGCATTTTTTGTTAAACAAATTATTGATGGTTTATAGCTACGGAAATTCGCGTTCATTTTTTTCAAAGATGTAGTGTTTTTATCACTTTGTTGCATATAGTTACTTAATATAGTTATATTGGTGCAATACAAAATGTGAGTTTTTGTATTTGCGACATATCAATAGATTTATTTATGTAAGATGTTAATAATGTAACTTTGCAAATACTTAATAAGTAATTTTGGACGATACATAAATATATAACTGTATTTGTTGATCTATATCTAAGCAATGCAATATATGCAATAATTTACTTAGACAGATGTTATATCTTACTTAAGAATCAGAGGTGAGTTTACATTAAAAATATAGATTTTAATTTATGAATGACAAATATAAACATTTTTTATGGAGAAATAATTTATAGTTATAGAGAAAAATTTTTTTCATTAAAAACTGTTACCTTTATTTATTTTCCGTTTCCATTAGCATATTTATTAATTGCAATTAACTGGAAAAAGATTTGTTTATTATGATATAAGTAGTTAATTAACTTTTTGTATTATTACTGTTATTCTTATCATAATACAAAATTGAAATTAAAACAATTCGAATACAAATTGTTCTCCATTTTTTTATCTCGTAGTTTTAACAAATTTAATCTGTAATGCATTTTCTTAATGCAGACGTTATCAAAATTATTTCTTTTCTCACTGTCCGTAAATTTCACATCATTCCAGCGCGCTATTATGGTATTCGAAAAATTTGTGGAGTAGAAGTGGTACGAAAGTAAGCGTTCTCAAGGATCAGAACATTGTCTCTAGAGGGATCGTAGATACAAGATGAGAATATTCGATTCAAATGCGTTATAAAATATTACTATATTTTTGCTATGTGAACAGATTTATATCACAAAATTTGCACGGAATAAAATGAAACGTAATGTTTGTAATAACACATTACTTGGCACCTAAAGTAACAACGAATATTTTTATTCTTTTTTTAAATGAAAGTATCACGTCTACTAAATATTTGGAAAAATAGTATTTTGACAAAATTTAAACTCAATCGAACGAAGTTCGATTGAAAATCGAATTTTTATCTTTGAAAGAGTGTTACTTGTTTTAAAAATATTAAAACTTTTATACCGTACTTTTAATCCAGAATAACCCACGAGATACAAAAGTGCTTTGGATTGGATTTATTCTTTAATACAATTTTATTTATTGGAACAAAGTGGAATACGTATCGAAAAATGTTTTGTACGCCAAGCACTATAAAAAAATATATAAAAATTAAATTGTGTTTGAAAATTGCTTTGCTCGAAAATGGTCGTTCTTAATAAATCATTTGAAAGTAAAATTGTGTTTTTATTCGTTGAAATAAAACCAAAGATACAGACATTTCTGTAATAAAAATTATATTATTCTGACACTTGAAAACTTAAATAGAGTAGATTATTTTAAAACATTTATTTCTGTTCTCTATAAAATGTCAAAAAAAGATGCATTGCTACCTAACCAAAATTGTCAATATTTGTCCAGAAAAACAATTTACAAAAGTATGAAAGAATAAATTGAGAAGTGAACTGGACAGGAGTTCGAACTGTTCGACAAAATCTCAAGCTTCCAAATAAAGAAAGCTATCATGTTTAACAACGGGACGGAAGAATGGAGCTAAAGTAAATTTCGTGATTTACGAAGCGTCGTACGGGATGATACTTCTATTCACACGAAAAAAGAAATAGTCGGTATAACACAAAAAGAAAAAAAAAAGAAAAGAAAAGAATAAACATGGGCGAAACTGCGGCATCCGCGTTGAGAGTGCAGCACTTCCTCTTTGTTTTGTTCCACTCATTTTCCTTTATTGTTCCGTTCTTAATTGAAATTGTCTCGAAGCAACTCGGTCCATTGCTACGTGGTAAATTGTCGAGGAACCTTCACGTATTATATATATTTTTTTTGCCGACATCACGTGCAATAAAGACGTTCTCGTAAATTATATCGTCGTCGAATGTTCCACATTATTTTGACAAGATGAAAATAAAAAAATATATAATAAAGTCCTGTTTCTCTATTATGTATTTTGTTCAGTGGATGAGATTGAGTTTCAAGTGGAAGTAAAGGTTATTTAGAGATTTCAGATTAAAATAAATTTCACAAATATTTTTTATAATTTAATTACGTTCATTTTTTTGTTCACTCATTTTTACAATTTAAGAAATTTATCTACGAACTTAAATTTTGTGTTATTAAAATAAATTATTTATCTCCACTGCTGTATACAATTTGATAAAAATTCTGTTAAAATGAATTAGATCTTTAATAGGGTTATTTGACCGATAAAATAGTTTTACTGTATTAATTAACAAAAATAATGCTTTTTCAAATTAGATGTCTTGTCTGAAAGAAAACTTAAGATCAACACTGAAATTCTTATAAAATAAATTAATTAATAATATGAAAAAATTAATACAGAACATTTTTTTGTTAAAAAAAATTCCTCAAAGGAAATAAACGAGTTAGTCAAGGTTGACTTAAACTTGTATTGTATTATTTATTATGTATATTCTTAGGGTTTAAATAATTAATGCCATATATAGAACATATAAAAATCAAATATCAAGATGTACGTTTTATTTAGATTATATATCGGAATCGTACAATATTATTATTTAAGTAGACATAAATTAGTCTAGTATTTTAATGTGTATTAAGTCACCCCAAGCTGTGTAAACCCTTTTAACGTTACATTAAATCTGCAATTCATTTGAACTTGAAACTATTCAAATGACCAAATACAGTAAATTTAATTTTATTCCGTCAAACTATGTCTCAACTGTCAAAATTTAAAATATGTATAGTTTGGTTTAAGAAGCTGCAATAACATTATAAGTTTTATTCTAGTAATCAAGCAGGTCTTAAATGAGACGTGCCTTAAGTGATAACATGCTAACAATGTATTAATAAATATTATTAAAATTGAAATTATTTAGACTTTCGTCTCGAAAACAGATTTCATAAACATTGATAACCCGAGCAATATCATTTAAAGTATAATAGTACTAATATTCACTATCATTAATTAATACGTTATAAATTCTGTAATTATTTTACTTTTAAATTTGTATAGAGTTATTATTAGCTTTAATAGCAATTCAATATTTAAATTTATTAATTTTAAAATATGATTCTCGTTCATTTATAATATGCAAAAAAAAGTTAGAATATGTACTATTTAAAACTAAATTCTAACAACTGATTTAAATGTTCATAATTATTTTATATTATTTAGTAATTTTTACGAAATATATTAAAAAGATGTTAAATTTTGTAAATGAGAATATTTAAAGAAGATAACACTGATAATTGAACACGGCAGTTTCTGCTCCTAAACAAGCGTAAACAGTGTAAAATTGTAAAATCGTCGTTATTGCATTATACAGACTATAGTCCTGTATTTATAGCAATTATGAAGTTTTACGAAAAATTAATTTATTTTTTACGAATAGTTATTTTACCAAACAATGTTGCTGCTTTCTTCTATATATTTATGTGAAATAGTTGAATAATCAGAAGTGATCCAATTCATACATTCAGTGCAGAATAAAATGGTGATCGTGTTACATGTGTTAATTTGGTGATAAAACAGACATATAATAATTCTGCATTTTAAGTAATATATTTATTAGATAATTAGAGAAGAAATACTTGTGAACGAATCATAAGATCAAATAATAAATAAAGTGAAAGAAAATGAATAAACAATTTCATTTTTTTTTGATATTATTTTTCTTTTTCATCAACTGTAGTGCATTACAAAGGATTGAGTATAACGCAAAAAGAAAACTAAAGTGGT
>JABFOX010000752.1:0-15076 GCA_022817665.1 Axea sp. ZL-2020
GTCCACATTTTCCCGGGATCCTCTATTATCGGACGATTTTCCACAAAACGAGGAAGAAGAAAAAGATGTATTAAAAAATTCAACAGATTTTGTATTATTTAAAAGTTAAAACTAAAATTTAAAAATAACAAAAAATTATAATTGATCCGCACTCTGAATAATTATATAAAATAAAAATTATATCTGTACTGTAAACATATACAGTGTTCAGTGAACAATAAATTATTCATCCATTTAAAACCGAATTTTACGAATTCTTGAAAATAATTATTTGTAAAAGTTAAACACGGTGTTCGACTAAAATGTAATATCTCAGATAAATAAGTATTGCTAAATTTTATTTAATAAAATTGTTGTTCGGTACTTTTTAATTTATAGCGATAAAATTAAACAATACGCTTTATATTTTAATCGTTGAAAAAGTATACATGAGAATAATATTGAAAGAATAAGCTCTACTTTTACATTAAGAAAATTATTTAACAGTTTTACTATAATATAACATATTAAAAACAAATAATTATGCAAATATGTAAAAATTACTTTCTTATTATCTCATTTATTAATTTATTTATGTATTGTTATTACACTTTTATGAAATATGCGTTATCCTACCACATGTCTTACAGAAAATACTAAATGATAATTTTATTGTGTAAGAAATTTGTTATATTTATTATGTATTGATGTAGAGTTAATAATTTTGATTTAAAAAAATCTTACTACTTTTTCATTAACTTAAACAAACTGTGAGACAGATTATTTCATAAAAGAATGTTAAATATTTTTTTATTGATACTATTAGTTTTACTAACAAAAAAAAATAATAAAAATATAATTATCTTCTAAATTTGATCATACGTCAAATATGATTGGTTTCGTAAGAACAACAGCGTATCTATACTCTTATCGGATGGAAGGGATTATTTTTCTTGATAGCAAACGGAATTCGTTTGGCAGATTGCCTAAATTTCTCCATTTAGTTCAAGGTATAAGTTCATGTTCCATTACTAATCGATGAATTTCGAATTCATTTCTCGTTTACTTGAATTCATTTATAAGGTTTTACCCAAAAGTAAACCGTGCGCTTGCTATGTACGATCCTTGTTATATTAACGGAATTTTACTTGTAAAAAATCATAAAAATGGCATGTGGCACGACTCAAAAATGTCCAAATTATTCGCATGTTATCTTCACAATTTCCAAATTATTAGAAAATGATCTTCGTAATCAAAATCTTTACTTAAAGAGAAAAAGCGGTCTACACGTATGAGATTTCGTCGAACACGCGATCTTCAATTAATGAGTACCTTCTAACATAATCGTATTTTCTTATAAACACTGGAAAATGTAATCGACCGGAATATTATTTTCAACTGAGAATAAGTGAAGTCAACTTAAAAACTGTAATGAAGCATTTGTTCAACATAATTTTTGCAATGAATGCCTTACTTTATTTTGACCAATCATTTCATTATGCGAAATAAAATTGTGTACAGTAATTATTTCCGCCGTTTGACAGGTAATTTTTCAATTTTTGTATTTTTATCTCCACATTGGCGTTTCTAAATGAACTTTAATAACTTAAAATAGCGATAAAGTCATTTCGGTAATTACAGATCAAATAATAAATTGTTTTAATCAAATAAACAATTATCGCAATCAATACGTGCACGTATTTTTAAATTTTACTATGCATTTTTAAATTGAATTAGAATAAAGCTTGTGCATCTCATAATTGCTAGAGAAAAATGTTTCGTGGAAAGTTGTTATTTTTAATAAGAGAATACTGAGAATATAAACACAAAAATAAGGAACATTTTTATACGTAAGAATGAATTGCATTCATAGAGTAGTAAATTCCAGTTTGAAACATGCAATGCTTTCTTTTGGCATATTAAAATGTCTTATTTTCATATCTAATATTCTTTGCGTTGTATCAGATTTAGAGAAAATGTTCATTCATCTTCCATTTTCAAACGAATAATTTTTGCTTTGCTGTTATTATTGTTTTAGAATCAGAGGTTAAACATAATGTTAAATAATCAGTATTTATGAAATCAGGTTACGTCGAGTAGTCCGTGTGTTAAGATGGTCGAATGCAATGATATTGTTGAATCTAGAGATCGTTTAAATATAGTCACGGCACTGCGCACGAACTGTGTAATAAAAGAAATGTGCTATCTCACTAACTCGACTATTACTAAACACATTGCTCGCGTTGTTTTAGAATTATTTTGCGACTGATCTTTTAAATGAAAAGGTAACACAACAACACTATAATTAGTTTCAATTCATTTTTTCGTTTTATAGAAAAAATGTAAAATAACTGTAAAATTCAGTAATTTTAACATAAAAGTTACTTTCAATTTTATGGTTATATTTACACTGTGCATTAATAAGAAAGAGCACAATTAATGAAATATAAGAAATTATAAGGTTCATGCATTATAATGTGAAACGAACAGTAACGTGTAAAATTAAATGAATAATGATAATGAATTATCCGAATACCGCGCATACACTGCTAAATATTTTTAAAAATAATATCCATGCCTTAACTATTAAACTGAAAAATTGTGGAAGAAAAACGGTTTTAATTTAAAATATTTTATACGGAACTCAATTTTAAGAAATTCCTTTAATAATTTAAAAAATAATTGAAAATATTTATATAAAATATTTCGTTCAGAAATATATATTGAGTTTCTTTCAGAGTTTAAACGTAAATTAGTTTAAAGATATACTTATAGAATTCGCTCATAGTTAAATCAAAAAAAGTACTTTAATTACGAAGAAAATTCGCGGAAAAAGCCTTTCTAATCCACCTCTGGAAACCTTAAAGCGGATTGCAAATCACTCACCGGACTAAATCAATCTTAGGTGTCTACGTTTTACAACACAGTAAAATTTTATCGCTGGAAACATTGAACAATGCTTTTGTGCGATATCACCTTAAATTTATGCGAATGAACATCATAAAAAAAAAAAGTAACTCTTGTAATTTTACATTGCAAATACTTATACAGTATTTATTTCCATGAATTCATACAAATAATACTGCATTATAATATGATATACAGTTTAGCGTATTATCACGTGCTAGTTCATTAAGTTATTATAAAATGAATAATCAGCAGCAATAAAATGAACAAAGTAGAATAAGCAATTTGAAAGTGCCCTTTGCGATGGAATTGCTCACACAAATTGCCTAGCATTAAACAGATTTAAAATGCCTTAAAGCAGGCCGTTAAATGTGTTCCATCAACTTAAATTCGTTGCGCATTAAATATGCTATAAATTTGGCGGTAAAGGTAAATAACGAGTTTTTAATTATTTCCTTCTAAAGCCTACTAATTATAGCGGCATGACATTAGTAAATTATAATTTTCATAATTAGGTAATCGAGAATGATTAAAAATTCACTTTTAAATAATTCAGTTCAATATATTATTGAAAGTATCAGTTACAAGTTTTAATACTGAACTTTTTCTTATTTATACGCCATACAACACAAATAAAGACAAGAACGAACAAAATGTACTTTGGACTGTTTAGTCGAAAATTAAATATTCTTATTTGTAGAGCCCCAACTGTATTATTTATTGCTCATATTTAGTTGTTATAATTTTTTTGTTATTGTTATGTTTGTTTTGTTAAAATTAATTTTTGAATATACACATTCAAAAAGTTGATTATTTCCCATTTTTATATGTTCCGTTTTGAACTGCTATTCCACATTGTATAATAAATCATATTAACTTTTTGCTAATTTTTGCAAAATGAAATATAGGAAAATTTTTATAGCAGTATTTTTTACAATGTTTGTTTCGCGTCATTGTTTCATACCTTATTATTTAAATGAAGTTCAATGTTATGTTTTATTTAAAATTTGACTTTAAAATGTATTTACATACGTAACGATAAACTTCAATGTAATTCTAACTGGAATGCCATTTCACCCGATTTGATGGTTTGATAAAAATATTCCAATAATGAAAGAATCATTTAAATTCAGCAATTTCTTTTTCTAATTCATTTTGTTATTGACATTCAGTCTACCATGAGAAATACATAGACTCTACTTAACTTTCAATTATATGATATATTTAAATGATTGTGTCAACTAAAGCTTTCTATTCAGTATATCTTTGTTAGTTTAAACCTCCATTCTTTTAGTGTCAAAACACTGTACTCAATAGATTTTTATGAATGTCAATGAACTAGAATATCCGAATTACACTGAAAAGACTTCGAACTTTTCGTCTGACAATGGACTTATGCTGACTTCAAATATTTCTTGAGCTTTGAACGAACTTTGAATGAACAAATATTATGTTCACTGACGTATTATAGAATTTATCTATGATTATGCACGATCACTTTTATTTGCAAGTATCTTTCTGAGTTTATACAAACAAAAACAATTTTTTATTATTATTATTATAAAATAAAATATAAAAAAGAGCGAAATTTAGTAAACATTTTGGACAGTAACAGTAATAGTATTCACTGAAATACGAAATCTTATTATTTATTAAGAAATACTAATATCAAAATTAATATTAATATCATAAAATTAAAGTTCGAATTTACTTGAACATCCCAGTAATTGGGGTAATTGTAGTAATTATAAATGTGTATATTATGGTAGCACATAATACTTTTTTCGCAATTTTTAATGTTTTCATTGCATTATTTTCAGATTATTTTATTCTAATGATATTATAATACGTTCCTGAAAAAAGGAGTTTCTCTTTTCAGAAACTTTTTTTGAATCGATCAACCACGATGTTCAATATTTTTATGATTTGAGTAATTTTTTTTCCTCCGCTGAATTTCGTTAAGATTGATTAAATTTGTTTTCGAAATTGGAAAAACTGGTATTCAAATCTCAAAAAATTAGTTTTTATATACATATTTTTAATATAATTTTATGTATATAAATTTAATAGTGAATTTTTAAAAGATTTTACAAATTCATTTTTACAGACATCGATTTGTTGAATACGATCAGTTTTCATGTCATGTAATATTGATCGTGACTCTAATCGTAATGATAATCATAATGGTATTAAAAATCTTGATTTTAATTAAGATGCATTTTTCAATATTATTTTTGGTTCTCTTTTTTCTGCAGTAATGTATTTCACAATGAAATTTAATATTTAGTAAATAATATCCAAACAAAAATCACTTTTTTGTCATGTTAATAATAATATATTTTCATGTGTAATGCAGCTAGAGCTTAAATATTTTTCATTTTTTTTTTTTTTTTTAATTAAATATTCAAAATAAATTGTTTGTAGCTTAAAAAATACGTTTAATAAATGTTACAAAAGCAAGTGAAATTATAAAAAAATATTTGTTTTAGATATATTTTGACTAGAGTGTTTAGTTTTCTGCATATTTACAGTTGTAATATGTAACAGTAAAATATGTAATATGTAATATGTAATATGTAATATGTAACAATAATACAGTTGTAAACAAAAGATCATTTATAATAAAAGTTAATTATGTAAAACAATATGAAATAATGTAACTAATTTGTTGAAGTTTTAATTACTTAAATCACTTATTTAAAAAAATTATTCAAACAACTCAATTTATTAAATAGAAATACAAATATTGTGCGTAGATATACTAAATTGTCGACATCGAAACTGCTTTTGCTTAGGATTTAGCAGTTAATTGAATATAAATATATACGGCAAAGATGGAAGATACATTTTTGTGAATAAACGTGCATGGCAAATTATTACTTACTGTACAAAATTTATTAATAATGAAATACATTTTTTAAAACTTTGAAACTTTACAAGTACTTCCAATTAACAAAATGTACAAAATTACGTTATTACAAAAAACAAAGTCAATAAAAAAAGGCATATTTCAATCATTGATATCTTTTAATTTTTTCATTCCAGATAATTGTTTATTAGCAGATTATTAGTAATTTTTGTTATCATTTCATTTATGTAGAATTGTGTTTTGCTCTGTGATTGATACATTTTGTTATTTAGTTTTTTGATTAATTATAGATCATTTTGTTAATGGTTAATAAAGTTTACAACTTTATTTTATTATATATTAACTTAGAACTAAATTAATATTATTATACTGTGCATTAAAAAACATGTTGATTTGTTTAATATTCCATTGATTTGTAATGTGCACGAAGTATATGTAGAAAAAGCGATTGGATCGTGTTTTGTGCAGAGAAACAAAGATACATGAAAAGGCGCACCTACTATTAAATTAATAATATTCTTTCTTTCAATATACCGCTCGCTTAATGACTCTACAGAACTTTTCGAATCATAAATTGTAAAATCAACAACCGATTAGTTTACAGAGTGAGGTCGTTTGAATAAAGGCTGCAGAGCATCGTTTCCTACATAATTGTCGAATAAAAAACGGTTTACAGAAAGCATCAATGGCTGCTTGTATAATCTGCAATTTTAGATTCTTATTCGTCCGAAAACGAAGAAAAAAAGATAAAAATGAGGATAGCAAATGAACGAATGATCAAAAGAAAGATCAAACGAGGTATTGAGAAAGGAAGGAAGGAACGATAGAAGGAAGGAAGGATACGAGGTAAAGAAGAAAAGCGCGAAGAGCAGCAAGATGATGCAGAGAGGAAGTGGCGGGCAGACGTGAAGCGAGGAGACAGGGCGCGCTTGCGTCGCGCACCCCTATCTCATTCTCTCGAACTCGATAAGGGGACGCGCGCGGCAGGGGATGAAAAGGCGAGGGGTATCCACGTAAGCGAACACTGGCGCGCGCAGTATTAGTCGATCCTTCTGGGATAGATGACGAATAGCGAGTCGTCGATTCTGTTGCGTACAGTGTTCGCTAGTCGGGAGGCTGGGTAACACTGAATCCAGGCGGAAACAAGACCGAATCGGCCGGTCCCGCGACTTCTTCGTCAAGATGTGACGGTTCGCGCTTCAGATTGATATGTGGCTGCTGACCCTGCTGCTCGCCTTGATGGCGAGCGGATTCGCGTGTCCTGATTTGTGCGAGTGTCAAACCTCGGGCAAATTCAAGCAAGTCGCGTGCATCGGTAAAGTCTCGTTCAGCGACGCGCAATTCAACGAGGTCAATCATCTCACACTCAGCGATTCTAATGAGATCGAGGTCGCCAATTTGTTTGACCGCTTGCAGAATACCTCCGGACGATTGGATTCTCTCGTGTTAACCAACTGCTCTCTGTGCGTGCTCAATGTCTCGTGGTTCGGTCTCGAGAACTTGCGGAAACTTAATTTATCACGCAACCAGTTAGCGGAAGTGCAACACGCGATCGGAGACGATGGTGCCCTCACTCTCGCGAATCTTACGGTATTAGACCTTTCGAGTAATCGCATTGAATTAATCGACGCTGAATCGTTTAGCTCGTTTACAAATTTACTTTTGCTACGCTTAAGGAAAAATGTTATTTCAAAGATTGACGAAAGAGGGTTCGAGGGTTTGTGTAATCTAGAAAAATTGGATCTTGCGGACAACAGATTGGATACGCTACCAACCGGTGCCTTGGCACCGCTTGACGCACTCCAAAAACTGGATCTTAGCGGTAACAAATTACAAGTGCTTGGTGCCAGTTGGTTCGAAACACTTACGCGATTACGAGAACTCGGAGGGACAAGGAACGGATTGGCAAAGGCAGCTTCCGGTGTTTTGCAACCATTACCGGGTTTATCGGTGCTGAGGTTGGCAGAAAACCCGTTGAGAGAGAGAGACGTGTCATTACTGTTAGGCACTGGAAGACGTTTGGAAACGGTAGATGCATCACGAACGGGTCTTGTGAGAGTTCCTGCTGCACTTACAAGGTCAGTCAGAGCACTCCGTTTAGCCGGTAATAAACTCATGTCCATTCGGGGAGGCGATTTAGATAGCTACCCCCTGCTGAAACTTCTAGATTTGTCGAACAACCGCTTAACGGTCGTGGAGGACGATGCATTGGGTCGATTGGAGGTTCTCGAGGAACTCGACATATCTGGAAATGTACTACCTAACGTACCGCGAAGCCTACCGAGCAGTCTAACAACGCTGGACCTTTCAAAGAATGCAATCGGGACCATAAGGTTTAACGATCTACAAGGTCTGTACAATGTACGGAATTTATCGTTAAACGATAATGCAATCGCTGTTATAGAGGAAGGATCGCTGAGTCAACTGCCGTCTCTCCACATGTTGGATATTTCTAACAATCCCATTAAACTGTTGTCTGTGAATGCGTTAAGTGGACCAAATGACTTAGCAATTTTACATATGTCCGGTCTAAGTCAACTGGAAGATCATGGAGATGAAGGTGATATGGCTTTTCCTGTACCAGCTCCAGAACGATTGTTGGTTCTTGATTTATCCCACAGCCCGATTCTGGCCGCCCAGTTGTTGAACGATGACGCTGCTTTGTCAGCGTGTAAGAGTCTTGAAGTACTTAACTTGGCTTACACCAACATTTCATCCATTACGCCTGATCTCACGTATGTGATGCCCCAACTGCATACCCTAGGATTATCCGGAAATGATTGGAACTGCAGTTCAGAACAATTTTGGTTGGGTGACTGGCTCAGACAACACAAAGAATTGTTGCCCAAGTCACGATGCTCTTCTCCAGACAACGCCACTGGCAAATATTTACTTGAAATGCCATCAATCGCTTCAGTAACGACACAGCCTTCGAATTCGTCGACGACGAATCAACGGATAACATCAAATCCATCAATGTCTTCCAGCCCCGTTGCCAGTATCCAGCGAACGCCGAGCTCCCTTTCCGATCCCCCCGCGACTTTAATATCCCGGAAACCGGAAGATCCCATCCGTGACGCGAATGGAATTCCAACGGCAAGTGACTTCCAGTCGGCAGCAAAGTCGACTACACCGCTACCTACGCAGCATTCCAGCGAAAACGCTCTTGGAGTTATGCGACCGTTTTCTCACTCCGCAATCATTGCCTCCACGAGCGAGACAAACACTTTCACAACCACTGGTGTTTTTTCGGTGCTAAGCGATAATACACCTTCCGATAAAATCAATGTGGAAAATATGAAGAAAGTTAGTGAGTCGCCAGAACTGCAAACATTCAAACGAGTCTTCCTGTCCGACATAACGACTTATGTTACCCCAACGAACGTAGATCAGCAGAATCTAATACTGGACAATTCGGTTATATCCAACGAAATCGCAAATACAGTAGCGGAAGAGTTGAACAGTAAGGTCACTGATTCTGGTGCCCGGTTCACAGCGGAACCACTGTCGGCTGGACCTCACCCTGGCATGCTGGTTCTCGCCGGTGCTGCTTTAGCAGCCGCTGCTATTTTAACAGTCATCTTGTCCCGTCGGGCGACGCGTCGCAATCGTGATAAATATCATCGACACGAGAACATTGAGGTGCATTCGTTAACACCGACTACGGAACTTTGGTGATCGGGCGAACGAATTTTTGATATCCGGTATTTTGAACGCAAAAGATGACGATTGATCCGCGAATATTTGAACAACAGTTTTGTACAAAGAACCGATAGAGCGATGATGGTTCACGGGATCTTCACAGTGACAATAATGATGAAATGATCATTAAATTTGAAGGATAGTACTCAAAACCCCAAAACGACAAAAAACAGTGAATTACGTGAATTCGCACGGGAAACATGACTGTCGGTGTAATCCACGAAGATTGATATACCTGGGGATAAAGGTAAATGCGCACAGCATCTACGTATTGCATAGAATTGTTGCGCTCCAAACGTGATTTTACCGACTTGGCAAGTTGCCAATTTCTCTAACAAAAATTGAACAAAATGCTACATAAAATAAAAAAGAGAGAAGAAAAGCAAGAAGACTAGATATTATCTTTCTTAAAGTAACTTGTGTCAAAATAACAATAAAATAATAAAATGATGTACAAAGAACAATTAATGAAGTTTCATTCTTTAACTCGCTTCACACTTTTGTCACGTTC
The DNA here is from genome assembly GCA_022817665.1 of Axea sp. ZL-2020. NCBI lineage: Eukaryota > Metazoa > Arthropoda > Insecta > Hymenoptera > Scelionidae > Axea > Axea sp. ZL-2020. Next base: position 9,969 of record JABFOX010000752.1, read on the forward strand.
CGTCGGATTATCGCACATTTATTCGAGTTATTTCAAGTTCAATTTTTAGTCCAGGCTTGTTGTATGTATATATATTTTTTTTCTGATACAATTTCATGCAGGAGTTATTTCGTAATTGACTTCGTCGATCAAAAACACGATCCTATTACAAACTCATTAAACGTCGAGCAGCAATTTGTGTAATTGCACCTACGTTGTAGTACCTCGCGTTATCAAAAGGAGTGCCACACGAAACGTAATCACGACGTTGAAATTTGAGAAATCACGTGCTTTGATAAAAATTTGATTTCCCTATGCGGAAAAGTTTTTTGCAGTGCGCACATTGATCGCGTCTTTTTAGGACCTTTTTTCGAATAACTTTTGCATTGTTATTGTTTTTTTATCATTATTATTTACTTATCGTATAAATTATTTTATCAACTTTTGTTTCAAATAATAAGTTGAAATATCGCGGAAATAATGGCATATGAAATTGTCGTCCTCTTGGCGATACTTTTATGTGAGAAACAAAATTTGCTCGTTTGGGTAAATAAGATAAAATAGGGCACTTGAAAGATCAGCTGTTCGAAGATAAGAGACACAACGCCAGTTTGTGGACTGAGAAGATTGTTTGGTCTGGAGAAACGGGACAAGCTTGAATTTCGTGGAGAACACGAGTGAGGACTATAGAGGTTGCTGGTAGCAGTAAGTTGGCGTCAGTATCTCGTGGTCATGATGGCTTCGATCGATGAACCTGCAGCAAAGAGCTTTCTATATTCGAACTAGTTACATCTGTAAACTGCGATGCAACAAACGAAATTTCTCGTCGAACTGCATACTTCTCGACTCAACAATAAACTTGATATATACTTTTGCATAGTTTATACAGCAGTTCTTTTGGATACTGTTAACTTTAATATTTTGTTATCAACTGTTGAGTTTGCTCGTACATACATAATTCAATACATCAGATGTTTCATTCTTTATGAAAATAATTTAACAATGAGAAACTGAAGGAAAAAAAAAACTACATGAAAGTATTATTTCAATAAGTCCACGTTTTTGTTTGAATTAGAATATCAAAATTTATTTTTGTTGCGTTTAGAATTACGATTATACGTATAAATGAATTAAAAAAGTACGTATTATCAAATATATTTATCTTTTTAGTATGTGTAAAAGAAATATTTTTTACAAATAGTTATTTATTACTATTAAGATATTTTATGATAGTGCCCACAAAAGTATTATTTCAATAAAGAATATTTTAACGTCTTATATTAATAGAATTGCAAATATATGTACAATATAAAGATTAAGATAATTGTGTAAATTTCGTACAGAATATATCAATGATATTTAATAATAGATCATTATATCGATAATTCTAATACATTTTTTAATGTTTCAGAAAGAAATTTGATTTGACGTTAAAATGATGTTAATGAAAAATATCAAAATAAAAACGAGCAATATTCGATTAAAAGGCGTCATTGATTAATAACTTATAAAAATCAAAGATCATAGTTTAGTTGGCGGGCGAAATTGAATTTTATTGTGGATCGGACAACTGTGATATAAAAAGGAAAAATAAAAATTTAAGCCATTATGAATAGACGATGAAACACGCAGTAAGTTCAAAGGTTTTTTCTAAAATAAGATAATTCTAACAAGTGGGATAATTGAAATGTGCACCGACGTTTAGTTAAATATTAGTTTGATATGTTAATTACTTGCTCAACTTCAGTATCGTCCATAAACTACAGTTTAGCAAAATCAAATTTTAAATTTTAGATGTAATGTAATAGAAGTAAATAAAAGAACAACAGTAAAAATACTTTCATGAAGTGTTTTTTATATCTATCGATAAATATAAAATTAACGCGTACTAAAGAATTTTTTAGACAATTTTCGATCGTCGCATTAAAAATTGCTTAAATGAACAGTTCTTAGGCGTTGTTATCTCTCGAAAACAGAATTGTGAAAATTGTAAAATATGGTTAAAATTTAATACAAGCAGTTGAGATCAAATAAGTATTTACGGCTTATTTTTTTTTTTTTTTTTTTTCAGAAAATAATTTCTGTAGATAAACTTCTTTTTTAAAAATGTTCAATAATTTTGTGTAGAAAATATAGATATTTGAAAAGAGAGATGTTTTTTAATATTTTTTAAATAAACAATTTTTAGATAAAAATAAACACAATCCATTTGAAATGGATAGAAAACTATTTCATCAAATATGAAGTGAATTTTTTATTTATAAGTAAAAAATATTTTATTTACTATAAAATAGTTCTTTTAAAAATGCAAGTAAGCATGCGTATTTGTTTTTGTCTGTGAATATACTTATTTTTATTAAAAAAATTAGTAATTAAAGTTAAATTTTATTCGAACGCCTTGTAATTTTTCTCGTTATATTAATAACTAAATATATTTTCATTTAATTTTGTCTTCATTCACTTTACTTAACTGTAGATAAATTTGATTTTACCGATGTCTATATATCAAATAAAATTTTTCTTGGAAAAGTTTTCCTCTTGGATTTGTTAGTAAAGTAATATATCATACGGTGATCTCAAAATGTATGAAAAATTCTTTGAAACATGCTAAAATCAAAATAATTTAAACGAAATGTCCATTTAAAAGTTGACAAATTTTTGTTAAGAATTGAAAATAAATTACTCAATTTTGCGATTACGACATATTAAATATGAATTAATGTGTAACATTATGTTGACAATTCATCTGTATTGAACAACATTAAAGTAAGAAATAACGAAGGAAAGAAAACTATACTTAATATTTAATTAATATTTTCAATATTATAAAATATAGAAATGTAGTTATTTTCATAAAGACTTTTGTATAAAACTAGTTTAAAAAAATAACAATTACTGTTTGTCTTTGTGTAATAAGTATATTATTGTTGTATTGGTAACAGTAAAAGTATTACTCTATACCTAATAAAACTCCAAATACATTTACAGTAAAAAAGATGTGATTGCTTCATTAAGTTTATTTAATTTTTATTTTTAATTTTTATTATTATACAATTTATTAATATACAATTATAAGATTTTTAAATTCGTAAACGTTTTTCACAATTGTTCTTAAACTATATGAACATTCTCTTTTACTATTACATTAAAATGTTATGATTTATCTTTTGTCTAAATAGAATTATTATGAAAATTGTATTCCTTTTTACACATAGATATATTTTAAAAAGTTACCGACTAAATATAACAGGACAGTTTTTTAATTTTTTCTTTGAACTAAATAAAACATTCTTTTAATCAAATATTTGTTAAAAACAAACAACACAATATTTCATTATCAAATTTTGTCTTAATTAGACAACATATTGCCTCTCCATACATTAGTTATTTTTATTATTTAAATAGGATTATTTTTACTCATTCTATGTTTAATCTTAGTTTAATTAAAATTCACAATGATTAAATTTGAAACAGAATACTTAGAGTATTTCCATAAAAAAATTGCTCATTATTAATTTAATAAGCAATTCACACATGTATTGAAAAAGGATATAATAAACCCAAACACACTTAGCCCTCCTTATTTATATTTCTTTAAAAATATCATGCTAAAATGATTATAAGGTATTCAAAATTAGAACAAGTAGAAAACATTTTATATTGAAATTGTTATATACAACATTTGAAATAACAATTATATCATATATACAATAATATATTACTTCATCCAGTTGTCATGTACGGTTGTTTTAGTTTTTATATTTGAAGTAAATAAATAGACTTAAGATTAAAGTTTTATTATAAACCAATGTTTTGTAAATATACTTACAATTAAATTATTTTATATGTTTAATAACTTGAATACACTTATAATTAATGCTCTTAAATTTCCCTCTATTTATAGGAGAAATTATTAATATTATTAATGTATATGAATCTGTATAAAGTATATTTAAAAAGATGTGTTTAATATATTGTTTATAATTGGTAGTAAAACTTGTATTTTTAAATTTGATTGAAAATGTATCTAGGTAGTGTTACGTAGATTTCTGATTTATATTTGTGTAATTAAAAAACCTAAACATTTATACAATAAAAAAATAAAAAAAAATAATTCAGAGAATTTATATAATTTTATAATCTTTTATTCCGTAATCAAGGAACAATTGTTCTTTTTTATTCTATGAATTAAATAATTTCTTGTATAATATAAAGCATAAAAAGATTAATATGAAACGGCAGTTTTATTATTCCTTTAATTATTATTGTGGTTAAAATGATTTTATTATTCTAGTTCAATTTTTTCAAAACATTAACGTAAGAAGCCAAACATGTATATAAAAGTAACAAACAGTTCGACTAAAAATGTCTAAAAGTCTTATTTACATTTTTCTTAGTTCTGTGAGAAGAAATGTAACATAAAAAATACTACTTTTTCATTGAACTTGTTTTCTACAACATTATTTTAAATGTTGAATTACTTTGTTCTTAGAATTACAATCGTAATAACAAAAAATTAAAATGTGATGTTTTTCAATTAAATATAAGTTCAAAATGATGCATGAAAAAATTACTTTTTGCATTCTTTAACATTTGTTTTAAAATACAGTAGCCAAGTAAATAATATATTATATTTTTAAAATATTTTAAAATGTAAAATGTAAATTTTTATTTCAAAAATTATTTTTACGTTCTATATTTATTTTAAAAAGCATTAACTGGGTAAATAATCTATGTATAGTCTTTGAATGTGCTATCCTTAAAACGATTAAAAAACATTTTAATATTCAATGATATAGACATATATGTGTTTTATCAATCTGTCATTTGTTAGCTGTTTTATATAACTAAACAAAATATATTTTTTTAACATTTTATTTGTATATATTTATTTGTGTATATTTATATGTGTATATTTATTTGTGTATATATAATTGTGCATAAAATGTTTGCATAGATAAACTTTATTATACATTATGATTTATTTTTTTTATTTAGAAGAATCAACACAAGAAATAAAAAATAATTATAAGTCGCAATATATGTAGTTTTTTTTTTTTTTTTTTTTTTTTTTTTTTTTTTTTTTTTTTATAAAATAATTTATTAAAAAAAAATAAAATTTTTTTTAT